>VXAL01002497.1:161544-185417 GCA_013399475.1 Chauna torquata
AGTTCAGAGGAGGGCTACTAAGATGATTAGAGGACTGGAGCACCTGTCGTACGAGGACAGGCTGAAAGAGCTGGGCCTGTTCAGCCTGGAAAAGAGAAGACTGAGGGGAGACCTCATTAATGTATATAAGCACCTGTGGGGAGGGTGTCGAGAGGATGGAGCCGGTCTCCTCTCAGTTGTGCCCAGCGACAGGACGAGAGGCAATGGGCACAAACTGAAACACAGGAGGTTCCGGCTCAACATGAGGGGTCACTTCTTTACTGTGAGGGTGACAGAGCACTGGAACAGGTTGCCCAGAGAGGTGGTGGAGTCTCCTTCTCTGGAGATATTCAAAGCCCACCTGGTTGCCATCCTGCGCGACGTGCTCTAGGTGATCCTGCTCGGCAGGGGGGTTGGACTGGATGATCTTCAGAGGTCCCTTCCAACCCTGCCCATTCTGTGATTCTGTGATTCTGTGATTCTGAGAGGGTAAAATTAAACAGACAGCTTTTCTTATTTGGCCTGACCTAACTATCCATCTTCCTTTTCATGCAACTGTAAAGGTCTCTTCAGCCCAATTATCTCAGGCTGGAGGCTCAGGAACGCAGACCAACCTGACACATGTGCAAAATGCCTCTTTCTCAATGCGCCTCTACTTGCATCTTTCCGCTGGATAGTGTCTGCTGACCCAGGTGCTCCCCACCTGCCCCATACTACCAAGCCTTTGCAAGGGTTAGCAGCCTCAGCGTTGCCAGCCCTGCAGCAACACTCTCCCTTTGCATTCATTATTCTGTGTCTCATTTTGCTCAACCAACAGATTTTTCTTTTTCTTATCACGTACTCGGGCAGAACAATGCAAAGCAAACTGAGGCATAACTTTTGAGCAATTCATTTTGATGATTCTCTTTGCTCTATCAGTTCAAATATACCATGTGAAGATTAACTTTCCAATTAAATGTTATGAAATAAATAGGTATGTAAGACAAATATATACATGCTGTGCAAGTGTACTTAGCTTGTATAGATATGTGCATAAAATCTTTGATATAGACAAAAAATAGACCTGAACACACTTCAAATAGAATGGCAGGGTGGAAAAAAGGTCTCAGATTAACCACCAAAAACTACCAAATTTCTTTGATTACAATGGGAAAGAAAAACAAATTTCATATAAATGATTGGCAGCCTACCAAAGTACCACCCACTCTAGGGTTTTCCTCAGAAGTGCACACAAAAGTGAATCCTGAAGGATAAACAGGAGAAAAAGAGAACTCAAAAACTTGCTTCTACAAGGCATCATGAGTCATATGGTCAGTGCTCTGAACTACCAGAGTAAGAGAAATCCTTTCAACCACTGGGGCAAAAAGGCTGGCAAGAGCAAAAAGTGTATGATCGTGGTGATGAAACAACCCCAAACAACCTAGAATAGAAGAAGCAGATTTAATAACAACTATTTTCTGTTTTACAGTACTACTTGATGGTATACTAACACTTAATAAAAATCAGATTAATAATACAACCCTCAAAGGTTTTTTTTTTTTTTTTACCTTTCTTTCTACCTGCACTTTTGGGCACACTAAGAACTCAGCATCTTTATTTGTTTTTGTTATTTTTATTTGATATTATGTTTGTATTTGATTTTTGAGAAATGGCGATCACAAGGGAGCTGTAACAATTGCTATGAGTCAGTAGCTATTGACTCCTGCCATTTGACAAAGGGAGAAGTATGTGTATATATATATAATGCTGGCAGAGAATGATGCTGGGATTTGCAGTCTAGCTCCTGCCAACCACCCTGTGCACAACACAAAGCCTTTGCTAAATCTGAAAGCTTGGTGTAGCTTGAGACATTTTTTGTGGTGTGCCCACCTCTTGCTGAGTCTCCCCAAACTCAGATGCTGGGCATCTCAGTTGGGATCCATCACAAGTTCTGCTCATTGCTCTTGGCAGATGGACCTCAGCCCCTGCCATGCCGTAGGAGAGACAGAACGGATTCGCTGGGACAGAAGGAATGACGAGGGTCTGCATCAGGAGAGAGGAAACAGTAGGGACAGACTGCTGGGGGAGTAATTCAGAGCGAGACTCATGCTTTGCTTTTATTTGAATTACAAATGAAACCAAGATCTTTAATGGACAAAATTTGAAGAAGAAATCTGTAGTTTATGGAGAGCAGTATTTGTTTAGAGCTGGATAGGAAGCTGAGCTGTTCCCAGCCTCTTATTATACATCTAAAAATAATATTTTTATTTTAAATATCCTATATATATCCTATACATCCTATAAACATAATCCAGCTTCTTATGAAACAAGAAAGAAATGCCTTAGGAAATCACAATATGAACACGGGTTGTCACTCGAATAAAATGTAATCTATTTACAAATACAGGACTTGTGGTTTTGGTGTTGTTTTTTTTCAAATAACTGACAAAATAATTAGAATGTATATTTCCTAATTAATTAACCATGTAGTTATTGATATTAGTGTTTGAAGACTGTAAGAAAAATATGAAGTCCTGCTGTATTCTACCCTACATCACAAACACATTCTGAACAATAAATGCTTCTAAAACATGCACATTTTATTAAAAAACTGGACTAACACAGTGATTCTATGAAGAATATATGTTTAATATCTAAATTACTTTGGAGATTTTCAGACAAAATTAAATTCAGCACGACCTGCAGAATAACTCTTTATGCTCTATAGCTGGGAAAAAGAAGGTTGAGAAGAGAGGTTGGAATAATCCAGTACTAGACTGAATTTTAATATTGATTTTTTCAAATAAATTTTGTAAAGTCCATTAGACCTGTGGGTATGGACTTCATTTTAAACCTGTACATGTTCCTTGAGCTAAATTCCATTCCTAAGAGTCTATTTTATTTAAAGCTAATATTGAGTAAGAGGGCGTGCACCCCTATGGTCAGATATCCATGTCACATCATTGCCTAAAGATGCAAACAGGCACTTACTGATATTGTTAAAAGTATTTGAATTGCTTGGGCCTCATAGGACTAAGGGCTCATATCTGCAGAATTGTTTAAATACTAAATTCCTGTTTATTACTGATTTCAGTGCAGTCAGGCATCTAACTATCTTTGAGCCTAGACTGATAACATTGAACCAGCTTTGTAACTTTTCAAAATATTATTAGATGGTTATCTGCACTTTAAGCCCATGTATAGTTTTATAAATCTATCCCTTCAACGGTCAGAGGGTTAAAGGGTTAGGTCCCTCTCTTGCATTTCTGAGCACATTTCAACCTAAATACTGGACATTTGATTTTATTGCTAGATAAACTAAAAATGAAGCACGCCCTAAAAATATCTAGGTAACCGTGAGACAGAATAAACTGCGTCTCCCTGCTTTCCATGGACAGGGGCAAGTTTGCCTTGGGATGCGTGTACCTTCTCTTAGCTACCTTTTTACCAACACTCATCCGTGACTCATTTCTGGGGAACACCACTGCCTGTGACAGGGTTTCAGCGAAGTGCTGATGACATTGAGGATGTTCAGATCACCTCTGCCAGAGAAGAGCTTGGCCGCTGTTGCAGTGCCCAGCGCTCAGCCTCCCACCATGTCAAACCCACCTTCCTCAAGCTGCAGGACCACATCCAACCTGCTCCACTTATTCTGACTCTTCCAGTGTCGGCTGCGAAAATCATGCTAGAATCTCACCCAGACTGTCTGCTGATGCGTTGCCAATTCAACCCACAGATACCAAACCATACGAAAACTCTTTCAGGTAGGACTGTGTATAATAACATATGTGCAACCTGCGTGTGAGGGGCAATTCTGCCACCCAGGAAAGGACAACAAGTGCACCCAGTCTTAGGGCAAAATAAAGCCCAGGCCTGTGAATATCAAGGCAATTACAAATCAGCCAACACCAATGCAAAGTTTGGGCTAGTTATCTGGTTTCAACAGAAGAAAGATCAGGATTGCAATGAGGTTAGAGGTTCTGACCGAGGAATACCAAATGTTCCCTCTTAGCCTAACACAGAATATAAGAAAATAAAGATAAAACCCCCTTAAATTTCCTTATGTTTTCTGAAGAACATAAAAATCCATTTATGACAAAACTAATTATAGCAATGCCTTTGTATTTCCATGAATATTTAATTCTGTTGGTAAATGCAAAAATTATGCTCTTCACTAACATTCTCTGAATGTATCCGGTGGCTTGGTTGATCTTAGGTTTTAGGTATTCTTGCAAGAAGCTCCTGAGAATAAGCTAAGCATACCAAGACTTTGCACTTAGATAGCAGAGAGCTTGCTCTGCTGATGGTTATGTTGACAATACGAAGATAGAAAATATGTTTAAAACTCAAAGCCTGCAAACGTTTATAAGCTTATCATACTCAGAACATAACTTTGGAGAGAACTCTCGCAAAATCCAGTCTGTGGGTCCCCAACCTTTAGTACATCTATCAAATAGAGACAAGTAGTGCTGGCTCACTGAGCTCATTTCTCTGAAGATAAGAGTCTCCAGGTCTGAGATATTTTACTATACCTTTTTCTATTTTTTTTCTGTGATATTGCCATTATTTCAGCACTACTTTGGAAAGAAAACATTGTGCCTTCACTTTTTTCTGAACTTAGATGAGTTTTCATTGTCATATCAGAGGGAGTTGGTAATCTCTTCACACAAGAAGAGAATAACTAACAGACCTCATTCCTAGCTGAACAGGGTAATGAAGCTATATTTAAAGTGTAAGGAGGAAGAAATGGAATTTATTGTTCAGCTTCATGCAGGGAGGGTGCTGACTCACAGGCCTGCACGGCTGATGGTACTTTCAAACAACAGCAGGAGATAAATGAATAAGGAAAAAAAAAAAAAAGAAGCGTCAATGTATGTTTACTGAAGAGGAAGCTAAAGAACAGCCATGACTTCCCACGTACTTCTGCAAGGCAACTCTCTCTGCAATCCTGAAAGCAGAGGCTGGGTCCTGTAGATAAATTGTGTCTCCATGATTTTCTAACAATATATGAAAACAAGCAGGATCATAGAAAACTCATGAGATCAAGTTATTCCTACCCATTGAAAAAGATTTTTCGCTTCCACAATCAATGCTCATTTTCTGGATGCTAAACAAAAATTAGGCGCAGCACTTCAGAAAAATAGTTTTTGTGGAAAATAAGTCTTTGCTTATTTAAAAGCTATCTTAACATACACAGAAATCCCAGTCAGAAACCTTCTACTCACAAAATGCCCTTCATGTTTCATGTTCATTCATGTTCAATGCCATTCATTATCTAAGGTTAATGCTGTAAAAAAGAATTTGGATAAGTGGGGAGGGTATCAGTAAGCTACCAATAAAGCCAAGAGTTTTTTTTTTCCTGAAATTATTCATCCATCTTCTTTGTCAACAATCAGATTCATGAAATTTTGTCCAAAAGTCATTGACACAACCACCAGAACTCAGCAGCCTTCAGAGCAGCCCCCAGAAGTCACCATCTCTGCACACCATGATACCACACAAAACCCAGAGCAAACCAGCAATGTTCAGAGTTTGTAGCACCCCGAGGCTGCTGTGTCTGCAGGGGACGTGAAGCTCAGCAGCCCTGGAAGTTGCCATCATTCATGGCGGGGCAGCCATCTCATGCCTCTGACACAAGCCCTTTCTGATAATTGTCTTCCTAACGCTCAAACTTCCCTTACAGCTTCTTTCCCTTCTTTGTATTACTTTTTCTCAATCATTTCTGACTTCTGTCTGCGTAAGAACTCATCCTAGCCAGGCAGATTGTCTTAACCCTGGTACGTTTAGTTTAGCACAGCAAGCTAAAAACCAGTCCGAAACAATCAGATCTAGTTCTAAAAAAAAAGTTTTCCATGAATTGTATAGAGGAAAATAAGAGCAAAAAGGTGAATGTTTTTCCTGGCCAGAAGAACACAGTCAGGATCATGTGCTCCGAAAGCTACCCAGATACAGAAGCTATATTTTCCTGCTTTTGCTATTCCTTCCTCCTTCCCCTTCCTAGCAGAGTGCTTTGTTTTGCTTTACAAGGAAGTATGAATCAATTTTAACTTTGAAACACAAAAGCCACTGTCTGAAATCAACACCATTTTTCTTCACAGATGAGACTAATTATTACTTTAAAGACTACCAAATGAGAGCATTTTTCCTCTAAAAATGTATATGATCTAGTAGAGGGGAAATAATTTAGGAATATGAAGTACTGAGGTTTCTAATAAGATTTAACTCAAATTATATCCACTTCTTTAAAAATATTACCATTAATTTTGAAGCTTTTTTTTTTTTCTTTCCTTTTCCCCTTCTCTCTATTCCTCTTCCTTTTTTGGCATTTAATAAAAATGAAATGTAATTTTGCTTCTTATATAGCCAGTAAAAACAAATGGCCTTGCAACATAACTTCGAATCCAGATTTTTGTGCAAAACAAGGAAGTAACACAGTCATTTTCCATGAGAGTTTGTGTCTGATGTCTAAACTAATTTCCATTTTTCAAGCACAGGCTGTGTATGCACACGGGGAACTCTCATAAGAAACTGGATTTCTTAGTCATCTGAGAAACACACCGCATGACTTAGACTAGGAGACATCCTCAGATTTGCAGTTAACCTAAACAAACCAGGTATGGAGCTGTCACACCTCTATGAGTCACACAAAATCTCACACTTGGGCAATTTGAAGTAAGCTATCCCTTTTGATAGCTATTGGGATGGCAACGTGCTCCAGGTGGTAAATAAGCTGTTCTCTCTGGAACTAGAGGTTACCATATGGATGACACTGTGTCACCTGGGCCAGAAGAAGCCAGGGG
Source organism: Chauna torquata (assembly GCA_013399475.1). Lineage (NCBI taxonomy): Eukaryota > Metazoa > Chordata > Aves > Anseriformes > Anhimidae > Chauna > Chauna torquata. The sequence continues at coordinate 168,303 of VXAL01002497.1, forward strand.
GTTGAGTGGGGAATTACCCTGAGACAATAATGACTTGCTTCATGGTTTGAAGACGTGTTCAGGCATTGTCATCCAGCTACTTATAATAAGGTTTCTACATTTAAGAAGAGTCCATTGGGCAATAAAAAGATTGAAACCATTTTAGTCATTCACACTGCTGTCCATAACCATGTGAATGGAAGCAGTTTTGGATTATACTCTCAAGACTGCCTGAGAGATGTAGGAGCCTATGCTTTTTGACTTTCAGCAAGTCATTTGAATAAAAGGTTGATTTTTCTTCCTCTTGGTTTAAATGCAGATTAGGATTTCCATGATAAAGCACAAAAACTCTCCTCTGTGCTTAATAAAAAACATATTTTCAGCATGTGTTGGAGTGGGAGTGATGCACACAGTCTAGTTTGCCCAATGTTTTCCCACCATTGGACACTATTTTGGGGATATTTAAACCCCAAATAAATGCAGGGAGCCCCTCCATGCTGTTTTGCTCCCCTGCACTTCTTTGGGTGCCCTGCAGAGGAAACAGCTACTAAATGAGCGCGAGGGGAATCAGAGCGGAGGCAGCCAGGAGCTGCTGCAGCGTGGATGAGAGGGCACCTAGAGGGACTGGAGAGGCGACAAGCAAAGGGTTGCTGAGGATGGAGACACAAAGCTCCCAAGGGGCTGCCTCATTTGCCATCTCCTACCCTTTCAGCATTTGGCTGGAAGATATTTTTGCAGGTGAAATTTTGTACAAAACCATATATTGGTGTCTTAATCGTTCAGGTTTTCACCTTTAATGAGGTGAAAATAATAATAAACTGCAGTTGTCATCCAAAAAGATCGTCCAAAATGACTACATAAATGATATTGTGAGTGTTCTGGTTTTTACTTTTTTCATGCATTTAGTTTAAAAGGAAAAAGTGGTGGGTTTGTTTTTTTTTTTTTTCCTAATTGCCAACTTGACAAATCTGACAGCAACCTAAAGGAAAGCTGGTAGCTTTCCACCCAGTTAATCATCCCTGGCAAGGAACGCTCTCAGATATGTTCTCAGTCACATGTTGGCAGCCCCATTCTTTTCACATTGCACTCTCAGTTAGATCCGTGCAGATTGTCCATCTTCGGTACATTACCTTAGATATAATGCTTTGAAATTTGGTAAATGTTTATTTTTATGGTGCATGGAAAGGAACAAAAACCCACTCAGACTGAGCTGTGTGATTCTGAAGATCTAGCAGGGGCAATATGCACTAAAAGATTATTTCTGTCACTCAGATAAGCAAAAATGTCCCTGAATTCACGCGGGATGTAACTTGTGCAGAGGGCCAGTGCAAGGACTATATGTCATTTAAATCCCACTGAAACCCTATTTTAAAGGCCCTAGTAGGACTTCTGCACTGCATCATCCTTTTCATGGGGATTAATTTCATGTGTGGTTTTTTTTAATATAGTTTTCAAAGAAAAATTGCACTTTAAGATGAGGAAGTGGCACCATCTTGTGGGTGAAAATGAAAGTGTTTTTCTTTAGTAAATTTAGGGTTTGGTTTTTGTTTTTGTTTTTGTTTTTCTTTACTTTTCTCTCATTTATCTTTCTTTTGGTTCTCATAATCCTGCAGAGTAGCCTCCTGAATGCAAAAAAAAAAAATAATTACTGTTTCAGAAGATTGTAGAGTGGGGTCTTGCTCTATTATGGAACAAGTGCATTATATTTTGATAACTTACGATGCTACACAGATTTCTGAGACATCAGCTAATGTCTATGAATGATTTTTGAAAATACATGTTGAAGCTGGCCCAGATTTCCCAGAAATAAAACTCAATACAGATTTTTTTAAAAAGCTAAAATACCTCTGTCAAGAAAATAATGGCTACACTTGCATGGGCAATGTCTTACTCCCAAAAGCTACTCAAAATTGTTCAAGTCCATATAGAGAGGATTTCGGTTGGTTTAACAACTGAGCACAATGCCTTCACTCTGAGAACATCAAGATCTGGCATGCTATGTGGTCTTCTGTGGACTGGAACTGTGGCCAGGACCAATGTCTTGAGGGAAGAACCTGGCCCTTGTGTTGTGTCCACCTGGAAACGACCAGACAGACTCAACAGGTGGGAATTACAGGTCAGACCTGAGCCCCCTGCCCTTGCCCCAGGCAGGATGAGCCCAGTGTGGGTGCAGCTCCAGCCATGCTGCCTTCTCATTTTTCTCAGTCCTTTTCTTCTTTTAAATACCTTCATTTCTTCTGCTTTTAAAGGACTGGTCAGACTTGTCAGCAACTTATTGTGGAGACAAAAAAAGCGAAGACCAAGAAGGTTGTTGATGACAGAGTATTACAGGCTATCTGTACGGGTTTAATATATAAATAGCTGTAGGGCTAAGAGTAAAGTGTGTAGTGCTTGGGCTCATTTACTTAAAGAAATGCCCATAACTGCAGTCAGTCATCTCAGCGGGGTTGACCTCTCTTTAGATATCACCAGTACAAGTGTCTATATCTGAACTGGTCACCAAGGCTCCTTTTGAAGTGAATGGGGAGAAATAGTTGCTTTTATGGTGCAGGTCAACTCATTCTATACCAGACATCTGAAATAGATCAGCTGACTCATACTCTTAAAGTGATTATTTCTCTTCTTTGGTTATAAAGAGAACATGATGTGATTAGCACAGATGTAGATAGCTCCTGGAGCAATTGTATGCAGTAAAACGAATCCCACCCCTTGTGCCTAATATAAATGACATTATCAAGATTTTTTGAGCCCTGTGGATGGTATTTAATTCAGCACTCCAAATGACTTAATACAAACTATCTTAAATAGGGATGTCAAGAACAAACTCTAAAGATCAAAACTGAATTAAGACCTAGTGAAATAGCTTAAGAAAGGGCTGCACATGTGCACCAAGGGGTTGGCATGATCCTTTGTGGTGAACCTATGAGAGGAACTATATATTACAGCACTGGTTGTTTTTCTTTCAGAGGTGTTTTCTGTTCTTCTTGCCTTTGGTAAGTGTATATACAAAGTGGCATTAACAGTATGCAAAGTAACAATAACTGCTCTTTCTAATCACTGAAATAAAAGTTAACACTAAGATATTTGTTGTTAATTGCAGCTATTTTCCAAAATTAAAGTGTCAGAATGCAAGCTCGGCCGCAAAGCAAGACCCAGCACAAGAGCATCCTCCTTCCAAAATCAGACTCTCATGCAAAGAATTGGCATTTTCTCTTGCGAGGAAAGCTCAGAGTCATTTTCCTTGTTACCGAACAGAAGGCTGAATTTCACAGTGCCCTTTGGACACAGCTCTTCCCTCTGACCTTGTCACAGGACTTGCCACTCCCAGAAGCACAGGGATAAAATGGGACAGCCAGATGGTTTTGCTGCCCAACAAGTCCTCTACATCTGCAAGGTGTGGAGATCTGCTCTGGTGAGATGAAGAGGTGGGGCAGGTCTTGCTCATCCTCCCGGCATGACTCAGAACAGCAGCTCAGAGCTTTCTGGTGCCCAAAACTCACGTGGGAAAACTGACAACATCCTTGTGTTTCCACCTGCACCCCTCCAGGCCCAGGACTGCTCTCTGCCCCTCACCCTAGTTGTCACCAGCTCTGCCTCTCTGCCACAATGGAGGCATGAGCCGGGCTGGACACCCCTGGCACCCAGGTGTTTCTGGACACAGCTCTTGGAGTTCCTCATTCTTGAAGGTTACACTGCTAGGTATGTAATTCATCTGGGCTTCATGTTGTGCCTCACCCTCAAGGAGGTTAAGGTCTCCATTTCAGAACTGCTGACTCAGGAAATATCTACAGGGATTCCAGATGGGATATAATCCTCTTTAAGTTCTTCTTCCCATGATCTTCTCTTGAGAGGTGTTATTCCAGGGCACAGAATGGATGCACATTGTAAAATAACGGCAGCATCCAATCATGAAGAAGCATAAAAATATAAAGAGATATACCAAAAATATAAATACATAAAAAGTTGTGAAGGCAAATCAATAGAAAATGCTTCCCCAAAATGTTACTTAGCAAGGTAGTAATTAGCTACCTGTGAATTTCTAGAGATGAAGCAACATGGATTAAAAGTGCATATTGCAAAGCAGCCCAATTATTCACCCAATGTGCAAAGACACCACTATCTTGCGCAATAAACTGAGAACATTTATAAGGAAATTGAAAAGTTACAGAAACACAGTATAGAGGTAGTCTGGGTAAGATGCACTGTCTAGAAGTTAAATGTCCAGTGCTGACAAAAAGAGGACGATCCCTTCTCCTACACAAAGCTCTTGGCAAATTCAGGAGTTTGCCTAGGCTCCCTGGCTCTGCATTTGTAGGAAGCATTTAAATAGACCAAAATCATTATGGAAATACTGCTTTAGGTAAAGCAAGAGTCTGGTTGACTCTTTGGTCAGTTCTCGAACTGAACCTCTTTTGATGTTAGAAGAAGTCTGGCTTATTTAGGTGCTAGCCACTCCACCCAGCTTTTCATCTCCTGCCACACTTCAGGGTTGAAAACAACACTGAGCGTGGAAGCTGCTCTTGCGTACCCCAGGCCCAGCTGTGAGCATGGTGCAACTGGAACCTCTCCCTGAATCTCTTCTTGTGCCATTTGCAGCATATGGTTGCAGACTAAAGACAATTTCAAGAGAACATGGAAAATCATCTAAACTTTAAAATTTGTCCCATCAGTTTGAACAAAATTCAGAGTGAGACTAAAATAACCCTGACATGTTTTTGAAAGAACCAGAAAACTTCATCATCATCACTTGTCGTACTGATTGTCATGTTAATTATCATGCTCTCTGACTTCCTTTTGTTAGAATGGGCAACACCTTAACAGAGTTCCTCTTTCTCAGCATTTGTGACAGGGCAAAATGAGGGAGCATCAGAAACATTGGAAGTAAATTTATTTTATGAAATAAATTTCCATTATGAAATGGAAGACGTCAAAAATTCATCCAGATTTATCATCCTCAAGATTTATCAACCAAAAAAGATTTATTTAACATTCAGATAATAACATAAGACACAATCAAAGCAGGAGAATTTGGAATTTCTTCATGCAATAATCATATATTTTAAAAATCTTGCTGTTTCTTACCAGGACTTTATACTATCAGTGACAGCTATTCAGCTCAAGAGGGGCAGGAGTCTTTTCAGTGGTATATCAAAAACAGCTTTGATGAAACAGTTTAGGATTTTAAATCTTAAAACAAGCAGTAGCTGAAAATTGTGATGGAGAGAATACACATGCATTGAGCACCAACCCACAACATTGCTGTTTGGGGATCCAAGATTGTTCCCATACCTTTCGTTAGTAAAAATAGCATTTGAAGATATCACTGCAGATAAGACTATATACTGGAGAACCAGTCAGGTTCTATTCACTCACTACAGATCCATTTGGTTTATTGTAAATGTTTACCATAGGAGGAGTTTAACATTTACATGCCAGCTGCTTACAAAACTGGCAAACACATCAGCACTTTGAGAGCAGGATTTTTTTCCACATGATTTTGGACTCAACGTACCTTGGATGACCAGCAGTGACTGCTAAAATCCATGTGAGAAAGCAGAGCTGTTCAAAGCTGTCTAAGAAAAAGCCGTGCCTTCTTGGAAGTCCTATCTGCCCTCAGGCAATAATATCGTGTTCAGACAGTACAGCCCCATTAAAAGTTCAGTTATAGCCTTAGCTGGTGCAAAAGTGCCAGCATAATATGCATTTGTAAGGCCAAAGACAAATGGTACTCTTCAAAATTGTTGAAGGCAAATGATGAAAAGACTCTTCCCTGGTGAGAGTCTTGCTTTAATCACACGGCCAGGATGCATCCCTGTTGGAATATCAGTGCAAGACGAGGGACTAGTGATGATTTATATGTGCTAATACATCTAGGTATATACACGCCCAAGTGCTCTCATCTATGCAATGGGTGGCAACTGCAATGAAACGACTGTAAATGCGCATGCTGCTCGCCAGATTGTGCACTATCATGAGACGTGATGTACTGATGTGTTACAGATTCGTAAAGAGCCTGTTTTACCAGGGGAAGGGGGGTTACCTGCTGGTGTGGAAGTACTGCTAATCTCTGGAGAGTGTGTTATGGCTGACTAACTTTATGGTCCGCACTGGCTAAGGGCCGATTCTGTTTCCAAATATTTTAAATCTCTCACTGCTAGCTCAGAAGCATGTGTTGAAATACAATTCACTTGTGTAGATTGTTTACTGGTTTTCGTTTGTTTGTTGTCATAACTTTTGGCATAATTTTAGCTATTCAGTTTCATCCAGTGCATAAGAAGTAGAGCATAACACAAACTTTGAATTTTTATTAGTGACTATGCCTTCGAGGAAGAAGGGAAAGCTAGACCAGCCAACAGCTCACAGCAAGCAACTGTTGCTCTAAACTAACAAAGAACTAATAACATGTAAAAATGGAGACTGTGAACAAAATCATTGCTAATGTCGATATTAGTAAGTGTGCTATTGATATTAGAAAATTCTGACACCAGTATTCTCTAACAGCAGTGGGGCCTCTGATCATTTCTCTTTTTGCTCTCCTCTCTCCTGACAAGCACTTCTCTGGGCTGTACAGGGTTTGTGTCCACATGTACAGCTTGCAGTCACCTTGAGATGCCCTTCCCCAGGAAGCTAATAACGGTGCCGTATCTGAAGCAATCCAGAGGCTGTGATAGTGGAAGGGCGAACACAACAAAGGCCTTGCACAGTATCTTGCGCATGGCCAGCCATGGGCAGAAGGGATTACGCTGGGAGGGGTGTTTGATGCTCATGTGTCTGTATGCTTTGAGAGCTGCACTGAGAATTGCCCACCACCGAGGAGGGCTTCTGTCCAGAGACCTCACCACGAACCCAGCCCTGCATGGCAGCTAGGGGCACCTACACAGGAGCGTGGCAAAGCACTGGGACTTGAGTGCTGGGATGTAACCAGAGCAGAAACCTCACGTGCTCCCAGATGGCTGGTGCTCCATTCTCTGCTCTTCCAGAAACGTGTCCAACAATCTTCACGTCTCCTTTTTTTCAGCATTCTTCCTTTGCATCATTACAACATCATCTGTGATCTCCCTAGTCTTCTCCTCTGTGTGCATGCTCAGCATCCTGAGTGGGTTGACTGGCCTTTATATTTGCCAAACTATTATTTCTAATATTGGAAGAATTAATTTCCCCTACACGTATCTTATTTTTCTGTGACAAGAGGGGTGTCTGCATTTTTTTGTAATTTTTAGGACATTTACATTTTTCACTTTTAAGTTAGCCAGAGGTTATAAGGGTAAAGCCTGTGGCCAAATTCTGCAGTTACATGAGAGTGAACTCAGAATAAAGCTGAATTCATAGTTATAGGAGATACAGTAAATGTTGATGAATCCACAAAGTAAACTTAGAGGAAATGATTTTTCTAACTTTTGTATGTTTAAAATATACACCGGGAGGTATTGTGATAGTTATTTGCATTTTACTGATAGGCTTGTTTCAAATGAAGCTTGCAAGAAAAATATCCTGCTCTAATGGAATATTGGGAAAAAAAAAGACAAAAACCAGTTTTTTATTTATGTAGCTGTTGCTTTATTCCTGTGGGCAAACACTATTTAGATAATTGCTGCTGGCTGGTGGGTTCTGTACCATTAGATATCCCATCTTTCTGATGAGATGCTGGAGGCGTCCTAGCCCAGCAGTTCCCAGCCTTATTCCACTTCCACAGCTACACAGATTCTCTGCAAGCTGTCCTCCAAGATACTGCAGCTTACTGCCCCCGCACCCAGTAGAAGAAATTTATCCTTCAGCATTTATAGAAGCATATTGTTTAATAGGATTACATTTAGATTTCTATAAAGGTTGTCAATCCAATGCTTATGACTCAGAATGGAAACTTCCTCTGAGAGAGACTTCATTTAACCACCGACTTGCAGATACAGAGTGTGAGCAGAACACTGTTTAGTTTTAAGCTAACCAGCATTCAATTCTGGCTGCAACAGTTTTGTTACTTTTTATGAAATGCGATAGAGACTGTCTATTATTGGAAAGTGCTAAATAGAATGAAAAAGCTTTTTGACAAGACCTGTTAGACATATTTTATCATGTATTTTCTATTCAGAGCAATTGCACTACTGCAGACTAAACAAAGACTTAAATCAAGATTTGACTGACTTGTTTAGAAGCTACAAATTGTTTATTATTTTTATACAACTTAAGACAGAGTATTCTGAATTCCTTCCACAATGGTGACTGTTTTTATTATTATTTTTAGATGTATGAAAAACAAATATGAATAGAAAACCTAAAAGGATTTTCTGAATCATTGAGTACTGTCCTTTGATGTTAAAAGCAACACTTTATAGAATCCCTTTGATAAATGTCTCAAGCTCCAGCTTAAAAATGGTTCAATTTTTTTTGCCCCCACTTAATCCTGCTGGGGACATGTTACAGACTATCCTCATGATTAGGAATCTGTAAATTTCTGTCTAAATGTGTTTATTAATAATTTCTAAATATTTTTCTTGAAGCAATGTTGCCCTTTTCTTTAAAGAACGTATTTCTTCTCTGATGTATTTCTCATAAATTCCATCATCATCTGATATACAAGGATGCAGTCATTGTGGATTGTTTAAAAATTACAGGTATCCACAGAAATTATATGTGTTTAACAGAAGTTACATACATTCAATGATCAGGAAATATGCTATGTTTAAATAGCTTTACCTTTTCTCAGGTCTGCTGCTTTTTGTTTTGCCATGATACCTCATCACCTCTTCCCTGTTCTCCCAAACATGCTAACTTTCCTCTGAACCTGTTCCAATCTAAATTCACTGTCTAGAAAACGGGCAGACAATCATACACGCTATCTCCATCCAGGTGCATTAGGGCCTTTACCACGGCACGGACGTCTCCCTGGCTGTAACAGGAATCCACCTCCCCGAAGCACCGGGGACTTGCATTCACCTTCCCAAGGCTACATCGCCACAGCAGCTCCACACCATGCTCGGTTGCTCTCAGCTGAGACACTTAACAACAGCACTTTTTCCTGCTGAATTTCGTCTTGCTCCTATGACTCATCCTCAAAGCCACCGTGTTCTTTCTCTCTAATGTTCTGATCCTCCTCGTATTCGAAGACAATAAATAATGGATAGACAGCTCATGTTGCAAAACGAAGCAGGCTGCAGGTTATGGATTGCAGCACTTCTGAAGTAAAACACACATGATTATAGAGACTTTGGCAAACGTTCTGTAAAGTCAAGAACAGTATTAAAAACTGAGTGGGTTATTATTTTGTCAAAAACATTTTTCAATGTAAATATGAATTGATTTTATCTTCTTTTGAGAGTTCAGAGTTTATGCATTTATTCCAGTCAATCTGCTTTATACCATACCTTAGGCAACCAGCTAACAAGGGATTAGTTCAGCGTGAAGGAAGCCTCCATATGACAGAGATCTGTGTAACGCTCTCTTTCAGTCTTGACCTTGCACACAGAGATAGTCAGAGAAAGAAGTACGGACACAGCACAGCAGCTGAACACACCTACACTGCTTTGGACATTTGAACTGCAATTCAGTTATACCTGGTTAGACATTTGGGGTGACAGAGCACCGTAAAATCGACCCAACTGAGTTATACTATGGTTGTAACCATGAACCTAGAAAAGAAAGTGCATTTATTTCTTATGATCACACGCTGGCAATCTAGATGGCATTCACAAGCAGGAGAATGTAGGATGATGGAATTTATGAGAAATACATCGGAGAAGAAATACAGTCTTTAAAGAAAAGGACAACATTGCTTCAAGAAAAATATTTAGAGATTATTAATAAACACATTTAGACAGAAATTTACAAATTCCTCTCTTCTCACACTAAGGGCAACATTTCTCACATTTTCTAGTTTTGAGACATTTTAGAAGTGATCATTGTAGCTAACAGAAATCAAAACACCCATCCAAAATAATCATCATTATGTATCATTATGGGAATGATCCCATATTGCCTGTAGACGTTGAAATATCCTACCTCAGTCTACTGCAATGTGATATTATTAAAAATCATACTGACCCTAATTCCATCTGATTTGAACAAATGACTTTCTGCCACAGTTAAAAACAACTTAGCTGCTAGGGAGCTTAGTGAAAAATTAAACCCCTCTTAAGCAAACACCGTGCAGGCTATGCTTATGGAAAATTGTTCTCACAGTAATCAGCTGTACATGCTGACAAACTTGTTCTTTTCTGGTTGCCTAGTTGTCTACCAACCTCCCCTGGCTCCAGGCCATGACCTCTGTGAAAGAGCTGCTATAACAGTAGCAAGCATTTTCCCAGAAAGCCTTGTTAACTGTGCTGTAGGTTTCTAGTTCTCAAACAGCTACTCATCTTATTGCAATTATTGTGAAAGCATTTTAAATCAAGACATTTGGTTTGATTTTTAAATAGATACGAGAAAACTCAAGCACAAGAAACCTAACTGGGTAAAGCAGGTCAGCATTACATGTTCATTACATGTTATGCAGTTACAGTAAACACTGCAAACTAAGCCTGGAGTTACAAGTTCAAATAAACTCAGTTTTAGTCCTCTTAAAATCCACAAAAATATCCTATCAGTTGAAAAAAAAAAAGGTAGGTCTGAAGCTAATATATATATTTTCTAACAAATTTGATGGTAGGCTTGAAGTACTGTGGTACCTACAAAAAAAGGTACACACACGTCCTCCAAAATCTATTTGTCGCAAACAAGCATAGAAAGAAAATTGATTAAAGGAACTTAAATAAATTACTCTACTTCAGGTTGCAGCCTACAGAGTCAATATTTATGCAATGGTGGTTAGTTTTAAGAGGCAGGATGCGGACACTCTGCTCCAAGTTTAATGTCTCCTCCCTGGATGCAGCCACCTGGTACGTGTTTGCAAGGCACCGAGGCATCAAACCAAGGCAGGGCTTCAGGCGCTACTGTGCTACGCATACAGCAGTAATTTAGCTAGTACTAACTAAAAGAAAAAAAAAACAACTAGATTAGTTCTCACAGAACAAATTAGCAACTTCTGCTTCTTTGCGAGGAGCATGAGTTTGTTGACAAGCATGAATAAAGTGGTAGATATCCACATGACGCGCTGATACCATTTATATGTGCCATCTTAATAGCATGGGAAGAGTCCTTAATTGAATGTAATAATAGGGTAGCAGGAAAATATCAATCAGAACAACTTGGCTGTTTGTGCTAAATTCCAGGTATTCCTAAGGTCTTATAGAAATTTGATTAGCTGTCCTTACTAGGATGCATTCAAAAATCGAGATTTATTTTTAGACTCACTTATCTCCGAGGCAAAACTAGACAGACTGCAGATTGTCTGGTTGATGCATCATAAGCACACAAGCAGTAGTCAACTGCACGTATAGGTTTGAAAAACAATCCGATGGTTTTCATCCATCTTCTCATGACCATGACAGTTTGCTATGTGTTCCATTTCATTTTGCTTATATATTTGTTAAGCTTCTGCATTTGTTAAGCATATTCTCTTTTTCCCTATAAAAACAATATAGGTCACCACACCAGTGGCTCTAGTTGGCTTGGAGCTGGTATAAATAATCCTGAACGCAAAACCAGCCTGATCAAGAAACGCATGTTCGCAGTCTTACTTTATGAGATGGAGCAACAAGCCTTCAGGAATGCTGACGCATAAAGACTGCCCCCCCACCACCTTTTTCTTTTTCTTTTTTTTTTTTTTTGCATCAGCTGCAACATGCCAGAGACAGTTTGAAGCAACAGTGAAGCCCCAGGTCTGGACCCATCTGCCAGATGAAGGCTGACCTTTGATGGGATCTGGCTCTTTGACCTTACTGGAGGGCAGCAGCAGAAGAAAGTGGCACACGCCAGAGCTGCAGTAAGGATCTGGCAGTGTAAGTCCCAGCACAACCTCAACAGGAACCAAGGTGCAGTTCTTGCCTTAGGGCTGCTCAATGCCGGATGGCGGGGGGGAGGGGGAAAAGAGAGAAATAAAAACTACACTGAAGTTATTAAGTCAGTTACCAGGACCCAAACTGCAATTGCTGCTGAGTTGCATTATATATGAGAGCTGTTCAATGACCTGTTGGGAGCAGACTACTGATCTCAAGCTAGCTCTTCGAGTGCAAATACAAACATCACACTTAGCACTGCCAGTAAATAGGGTGGATTTCGAATGCGCTCGCCTTGCACTACCCTCTGTTCAGTAAGGATGAGGCTTTCTGGTCACAACCATGCTGATCAGGCTGGGAGGTCAGTCACGCTGCAAACAAGAGCTGACGTTTCAAAGCCAGAGCAAGATTTCTGTTGTTAAGGAAATGTGCTATAACAACATATTAGAAGATCACAGTAAAGAAAGAACATGTTTTCCTTTTTTTTTTTTTTTTCCAACTCGTGAAGTTCTTGAGCTTTATGGTGGCTGATCAATGGCTGCAGGGAGATTTCATTACACCGGATTTAAAAGCTGTCAGGAAACTTAGAGGAAGGAGTGAAAGTTCCTTTTAATACTTGCAGATAAATCAAAATAAACTCATTTACTCCACTCATGTTTATTGCTGGGTATAAGACTCAGGAATCACACCTCTGCTAAGGTATAAGCCAAGCAAGAATAATGAAAAGAGTGTTTCAACAAACCCTGTGGTATACAATTTTGAAGATGAGCTATGATGATAGCTGGGCTGGGGAAAGAAAATGTTTTCTTCTAATTTTCAGAGCAGCTACAGAACTGTTCCACTGTTACTGCAGAAAATGATCTAGGTACTTGCATAATAAAGTATTAAGAGGAGAGAGAGGATGCCTCACATTCCAGTTTGGTCCCTCTTTTGCAGTCTTGAAAAGGAGATTAATACAGCCCAATGTTTCAGGCCACTAAGGAATTGTAGAGGAGCCCATGAAAAGAGCTACAGTCCTGTAAGCGATTTCAAAGTTCAAAAAAAAAAATCAGTATCTTACACTAAAATATTCAAAATACAATTCTACATCCAAAGCAAAATCAATGTTATCCTCTGCTGAGCAAAACAGAAGGGCACAAATTACATTCCTCCATCCTCAAGTAAACAGCCTGAGGTTGAAAACAAGGGCTAGAGAAGATACAGCAAACAAAGACATGAGTAACAGGCACTACAGGGAAAGAAAAAGTTCTAGCTGGCACCCAAGACAGCATTCGTGCAAGAAATGAAAGAACTTATTGTCCTACTGCATTGGTTCTCAGGCTTCAGTCTGCTCACTCTAGCAGCAAGGACACTCTTCTGCCAGCCAGCCCACAAAGGGAGAGGATTCTTCCTACTGACACCACAGTTCCATATTCATAAGGAGTTAGCAGAGGCTTTACTAATTAATTGTCAACCTCGCAACATCTGTGGCTACTTCATGTCCATCTGTGTCTGAAAACTATAGGATATAAATTCAACATAGAGCAAAAAACACCATGGATTCCAGATCCTCTTTATTCCAGACTATTACCCGCCTGAAACAGATAATAAAAAATCTCTGTGAGAAAGGAAATACAGTGACTGAACCTGAAACGAGCCATAACTTAACAGATGATTCAGTTACCTCCAGAGCAGGCCGGGATTCCTAAACATGTAAAGGTTCAGTGCATATAGAGTAGAAGTGAATGAACTTCTTGTGAGTAAAATAATTAATATGTTATTTGTCATTGGTTCAGTAATGATTTAAACCCAATTCTCTTAAAGGAGGTCTGTGTAGAGAAAAACAACGGGGTTTACTTAAAAAAAGAGAACTTGTATCTTCACAGCTCAAAAACCATTTTCAACCACAATGAGAGTTCCTTTTTTCTGGTTACCACAAGTGGTTTTGCAGTAAATGGACTGGTGTTTTCTACAGGCCCAACCAAAAACAGTGTTGAGGGAAACAAGTCTTTCCTTTTTTTTGTCCATTCTTCTGCCGCCCAGTTGACATATCCCTTAGGTGTGGTGACACCAATCATACATTCACAATTTTGATCTCCCCCAGCCACGTTTTTGTGGTTGCTGCAGTGATGTCTGTACTTGTACCATGCTGTTCCACTTGCCATTGAATATGAGATCGAAGACAAAAAGTAGGAGATTTTTTCTATTGAGATCTGCATTCCCCTTTAAGCCTGATTGTTCTTCGGTGTAATCAACTGCTTTTCTTATTTTCCATAAGGTGAAGAGACAAACTGTATAACCTAAATGCAGTACTGGGACAAAAATCAAGATTTGAAACAGTGCTGCTACTAAAAACCAAAACTATAATAAATCCTTGGAGAACTAACTTCTTGCATTTACACAACTCAGAACTTCAAAAAACCTTTGAAACATACTACTATTTGTAGCTCTAGAAAAATCAACTTTAAGTAGAAAGCCTTCCAAAGCTTTTTACTCCATTTTCAATTGCAGAATGCCATTTCTGAATTTGGGTGAATATTTAAACTCTGATACTCAAAGTGTGTAACTTCAGGCTAGTTACAGAATTCAATTTTCAGCTTGCAAAAAATTACTGAGAAATGCAGAGGTCCACATTTAAAGACAAACTTCAGAGATACACAATTTCTGTCAAAGATAAGTCTGACAAGGATAATAAAATCTGTTTATTAAATACACATTTATACTATAACCCTTTAAAATCATTGCATGTGCTTATATTGATACAAGTATGTCACTTGCAATGTCCTCCAGTACCTTGGTGTTATGACCTGGTATCTTAAAGAAGTAGAAAAATGCAAATGAACAGCAGCTTCCCACAAAGTTTAGAGGCATCAGGAGCGGGCAACACAGCTCAAAGCTTCTTACTATAGTAAGAAATTCAGAAGGAAGCTTAGGATAAACAATGACAGCAATTTCCCTAAGAGAGGTCAGAAAGAACACTGCAATTTCTTCAAAACATAGACATGTAATTCTGGTTAGTGGCTCTGCTTAGCAGAACTTTGCTTGAAATTGGATGTTTTATGCAGGAATAGCAGCTCTTTGCTGATATTACTGCAAACGTAAATACCAAAGGCAAAAATCTATTCTTCTTTGGGTCCACTGTATTCATCGCTAGATACTGGGATTTCCATTTCACTTCAAGACTCATAGCTTTGCCATGATACAAAAACAGAAACAGCTTTTGCATAATTAATGAAACACAAGATCTGAAAATAGTCCTGTTTTCATCCCTTTCCTGTGTACCCCTATTAAAAAAGCAAACAAAATCCTAACAATAGAGCCTGAAGGTTAAAGGGCCCTTGAGCATAGCTATCAGTCTGCTGCTCTGAGAACAACAGTGTGAAGCAAAAAGTATCACCCGTTAACACCAGAACTCTATTTGAATGGAAGGATCTACACAGTGAGGAACAAATGGTGGAAGTTAACAGAAATGAGGGGAAAAAAAGCAATGAACATAATGGGTCAGAAAGGCGAGGAAAGTACCAGCTTTCACCTGTGAAAGGTGTATTATATTTTTAGCTATTTACACTGTGACCACCAAGACAGGTACATAAATTTCCTTGAAACAGGCTTTGGCTGTAAAATAATTGCTTGCTACGTGAAAAAAAAAAAAGAAGAAAAGAAGTGCCTTCTAAAGTGCTTCCATGTGTTTTACCTCTTTATGTACATTTTCAACAAACGGAATGCTGCCAATATTCTTTAGCTAAAATATTCCCCCTTCCACCAAAATACACACATACTTACACAAGAAAGGAATGAAAACTGAAGAACCTACAATTGCTGAAAAATATTTTGAAAGCATTGGTTCCTACTGCATGCTGCTCCTTTACAGCAAAGGCCCAAGACACTTTCATGAGATCTGCACACTGAGGAGTCCTGTGTATGCATGTATTTTAAATTGTTTTCATGCTGAAAGCTCAGGACTTTCCATTATTACTCTTCGTTATGTTTTCGGACACAGTTACAGGCTCTTTTAAGTATGGGGAAAAGGGCCTGTAAGCAGAGCAGAACGGGCTGCCATCTGTTCCTGCCTGATCTTTTGGAAGATATGAAGAGAAGTTAGCACAGCTTCATACAAGATTTGTGTTCACGGGTTTTCCTCCTGCGCTCTTCTAGTTCCTTTCCTCCTGTGCTTCTTGAGTTCTTTTCTTTAATACAAACAAAGTAAATCATCATGCGGGAACTGCTTTAGCATCTTCCAGATGGACAATTAATTTATCAGAGGAGGTGAAGCCAACATATACGTCACTTAAAAATACTGACAAAACTAGTGAGAAGCTCACCTAGACATCTGGTTTTCACCTTTGTCCTCAAGAAGCATGAACGTTTCTTCTGTGCAGCTGAAGGTCAGACTGGGCATACAGCAGCTGTGCTCAGGATCTTCAGCCTTTGAAAGGTCTTCAGCCTCCATCTCTGCTAGTTACTGTCACGTGGAGAGAAGCAGGGGGGAAGAGAAATCTGGCTGACAAGCATACTGATTGTATACACGATTTCTTCTCAGCAGCTGACCCCCTGTAGAGCTCAAAGTACCTACTACTATTTTTAGTTATTTTACCTCAAGCTGTAAAAGCTCGTGGTAGGCAGTGTAATGGCTCAGACACCCACTCCTCCTCCCTCCCTGTGTGACTGCAGAATTGCTTCTGTACAGTGAAAACTACATAAATTACCCACCCTACGTAACACAGTGTGGAATAATACAATTGACTTGATAATCTGCATGGCAAACCATAGGGAAACATTCTTCTTTCAACGACAAAATGTCGAAAATATTTTTGAGTTACAAGTTAAATCACGTTTGACTAAAAACTTGGCAGGAACTCAGTCCCGGCTCCTGACACACTCTGGCTACCTGCTTCCTCGCACCACCGCTGTTAAGGCACGCCGCCTCGAGCCCTCACTTCGGCAACCAACTTCACTTAAAATAATGACGTTTTTAACGGGTTTCGGCAGGGACCTCTTTACGATCGGTCACGCTCCAGGTGACTTCACCTGCGGGCCCAGCCCCGGGAAGGCGGGCTTTCCTGTCAGCGAGGGGACCCCTCGGCTCAGCGCGTCGCCGGCCGGGCTCCCCCTCACGCCCTGCCCCGGCGGCTCCCGCGGCCTCTGAGGCGACGCCGCGCTGGCCCCCGCCGTGCGGCGGCATCCCGCAGGGCTCGCTCCTTCCTCCTCTTCCTCCTCCTCCTCCTCCCTTTCCTCCGCCACCTCCGCCCTCTTCACCCGCCGCCCGGCTCGAAGATGGCTGCCGCACCCC
>VXAL01002497.1:186276-201246 GCA_013399475.1 Chauna torquata
CGGGCCCGCCTCCGCCGCGCCGGGCCCCGGGCGTCTTCGTGCGGGCACCTCGGCCTCTGCTGCGGGCTGAGTCCTTCCCCGCTCCTCCGTGACCAGCAGCGCGGAGCTCCCGGTGGGGCTGACCTGTGCCCTGCGGAAGGAGCTGGCCGGCGTCGGAGCTGTTGCAGCGCTGGGTGGGAAAGTTTGGTCGCCCCACAAGGTCGGGACGAGTCCCAGGTGCACCTGCGGTGCAACAAAGCGCTACTGATAGAGTCGTAGGAAGGCTCGAGCCCGTGCTAGGCCTGCCTTGGGTGTACCCGATACTTCTGCTAGCCTAAACAACGGCTTCATATTCTTAGATGCAGCTCCAGTACTGCGCCTTCAGCTGTTTTTTTTTTTTTTAAAAAAAAAAGCAGCACAACAATGGTTAAAAGGAAAAGCCATGTAGTAAATGTGTTCCCAGGTATATCAATAAGTTCTCCATTTTCAGAATACCTTGTTGCATATTAATGTAAAACTGTACTCATCTGTATTAAAAAAATGCAAAACAACTACTTGAGGGCTTCAAAAGTCATCTTTCTTTTGGAAAAAATAGAATGCTTTCAGAACAACTGTATTTTTGAAAAAATGAAAAATGCTTCTCTTGTCCAAGTGACCATTTGGAAGCCATTTAAAATTGTTACCTGAGTGTCTTGTGATGCTTTGTGTCCAATGCCAGAATACTAGTGTTGGGCACCTTACATCTTGCTGTAATGCTATGAAGAATATTGTATGAGCTTAAAATTGTGGCTCGAAGCAGGATATCAGTGCCATTGTAATGCTTCCACATAACTCTGGACTTTGAAATGGTATTGTTGATCAAACCGTCTGTTGCAAGGAAAGAATGAGATGTAGTAACTGAGCAGGAAGTAGGTGATATTAACATTGGGGTGAGTTGAATAAGATGCTGTCGCAGTAGTTAAAGTCGGTCAGAAGGTGTGATTATAAAACGTGTAAAGAGGAGACTTTTTTGTGAAGTAATAAATTTGTAAGAAATCTTTCATTGAACTGTTTTCAGGCACATGTTTCATATGTTTGGCTCCTTGACAAACCAAAAAAAAAGTAAAACTCCAAATTAAAAAATAGTACATGAATTTGTGTGTTTAAGTTTGCTCTTCTACAACTCAGATTTTCTTGTCAAGTGAACACTTTGTTACGCTCAGCTGTAACACTCACCTACTCAAGTTCTCTACTTTTCTGCATAAATAACATTTAAAGCAGACTTTGGAGGTAAATATCTCTGTAGTATCTGGGTGACATGATTTGTGACAGGTTGATAGCTTTATAGACATGACTTGCTTCACGTTTTTCTTGAAATGACACATTCTTGTGGCTTACACTGAATTTTGGATGCCTTTCCAGTTGAGGCTTTCCCAGCTGTGGCCCATTCCCTTCCCCTTTCCCCCAGCCCTGTGTAGTCTCTAGGCTAAGTGTAGTTTCCTCTTAATGTAATTGAGGGTCTCTGCCTTATGCTTGAGGGCTCGAGTCCAGAAGACTGTCAGAGCTGTAGAGACGCTAAACCAGACTTTTTAGGCTGAGCTGAAAATGGTGGCAGTTTGGAAACTAATTCATGAACAAACTAAACATCTCTATCTCAGGGATGGCAGCCTCTCTCAGAGAAGTGGAATGGGCACCTGGGTATGGTAACTGCCTCAGCTGTCCAATTTGAATCCAAATCGTCTGTCAGAGCCTGATGGTACGCCTCATACTATTGACCTTCTAGCTTGCCTGTAACTCAGCGTCAGCACGCTGTACTGATGAATGTCCTTTTGCTGTAATATGCATGATATTTAATCTCTTAATATCTGTGTTTGAATTATTCATTAGCGAAACTTCAGACAATAAATAATACCTTTTAGGAAAGGAAAATCTTGCAAGTTGCATAGGATGCTACAAGCTTGCTTTCACGCAGGCTGGAAGGACTGTGCTACCTGGCTGCTACAGGTGGTGTTTTTGCCGGTTCAGGGCATGGGTTTGCTACTGGATGTGATGTGTTTCTGCCATATCAACATCAGTTCAGGTTGTTTTATTTAACCTTGTGTTGATGTGACTAGGTAGGGAAGCGAGTGCCAGAGGAACAGCGGAGGCATTAAACTATGATCCTAGATACTCTTTTAGTAGTAATAATTTGTAGTGCTGGTATCAGTCCTGAGGGTCTTGGTTAAGAAAGCATGTGGCACTTTGGACCTGTTTTATTTCAACAGTCTTTCCTTTGTGTTTGGTTGCAAGGCAGCTACACTGAAATAACATTGAGGATTCCACTACTCAGTTTTTGTTCTTGGGAAAGCAATTGGATGTGGAATTCATTAAGTAGCTTAATAAATACTGATCGAGTACTCACAACCTATGAACTTAAATATTGACGTAATTTCAATGGCATTTTAGGTCATTATGACTGATAAACACAAAAATTACATGGGTGTGATGGAAGTGGTGAAGAGCCATAATTGTTTTTGTGTTGCTGGGACTGGTACCATTTTATGGAGGACTACTGATACTTTGGGAATCTCATTGCCTAGTAGGCAAATATACGTAAAGATAACTAATTTTTGACTCCTGTTTTTTTTACTTGCTGAGCTGTAAAATGCTTGTCTAAATCTATAAGCAATTAAAATGTCTTTGAAAGCCTAATATGTCAGGGACAAAAACAAGCCATTGGCTCATAGATAAAGCTGCAGCTATAGCTGATTTAGTTTAAACATGGATCCAGATGTAGAACTACTTACCGTAGGTATCCAGCAGGTAGCTCTTCAGGACTGTCATTGTTGCATAGGTATATGAAAAGCGTTTAACTAACTTTCATTCAGGTACGTGACATTTGTTACCTCTCAGGTATAAAATTTACTATATGTAGAATTTTTTCAATAATTAATTTTTATCGTAATGCAAAATAAAAGTCTATGTAAACTTATTCTAATGTGAACTATGAGATTACTTTTGTATATATTACTGAAGTATTTTCATGGTTATGTTAAACTTGGAAGTTTTTGCCTAAGTCCCTATGAATCATTTACTTTAATTTCATCCTAAGGAATGAGTTTAAGGAAAAAAATACTAGGTGTCCAATTAATCTTAATCCTTAATTTTCTAATAAAGAAATACTATAATTTGTTTGATTAATAGTAGTCAATAATGTCACTAATAAAGAATTAGTTTATTCTGCAGAAATAGTTTTATACATGTAAGAGACCTCAGGAGAGCAAACAAGAGAAGTGTTTGCTTGATACTATTGGAAGTAGGTAATGGAGTATGGATATTTTATACTACTTAGAAGTAGGACTCAGCACTAGGAGTAAGGGTAGGAATAGGTTATTTGTAAGATCTTTCTGTAGTTGATGTGGTAAACAGGAACTGGTAAAGAATGCAAGAGAAGTGACACAGCAGTAAATTAAGAAAACTATTTTGGCTGCTTTTAAAATGCATGTGATCAGAATAAGATTGTATGTCAGAGCCAAAGGACAAGTTGCAGTAATAGTTGAGATAAAACAGAATAAAAACCTAAATGGGAGTTTTAGTTCTTGATTGATAAGAATTAAAGATTTTGTCAAGAAGGGACTTGTAAGGTTACTTGTGTGTATGAAAACAGCATGAACTAAGACTTGACGGCAGACTGCAGGTCTGAGTAACTTCATGTAACAGGGAAGTATTGGGGCTCTGTCACTTTGAGTTTATGCTGCAGGCTACACATCCACAAAGGTATTAGAAAAGCTGCGATTGCCGTTTGGAAAGGAGTTACCTCTTGAAGAGACAGGAAGAACTTAGTCATCTGTTTAGACATGGCGGTGACTTCATCTTTGCTTGTGTTCTTAAATGAGATGCAGAGGGAGAAGACAAAGGGTAAAGGGTAGAGCCCTGTGAAACACAAGGATATTGAGAGTTGTGCCTAGATTTCTTTTCTGTATGTCTGTCCTATTTTGTCAAAAGCCATGTGACATCTTCGAATGCCTTGTTAGTATCCACTTGAGTCATTTCCCTATTGCTTGTCAGCAGTAGCTTTCCCTTTAGAGAGAATTCCACTGGTTTTTGACAGTTCCTCTGAGCAAAACTCGTGCCTACAAAACTGATTTTCACAGGAATGGGTCAGATCAGACTCTTCAGAGCAAGCCATTGTCCTCAAACTGCCTCCATGTATCTACAGCAGGGTTACTTATCATAAAGTGTTTCTCATTCTTATCTTCCTTACAGCCTGCTATTAAACTAGGGTAGTGACCTATGCAGTAAACAAGTAATGCACTCGTGGGTGAGAAATATTTTGAGACTACATGTGAATGCTCTACTAGGCATTGCGTCTCATAGCTGAATGTACTTGAGAGAAAGCATCAATTCAGAAAAAGTGGGATTTAATTCAGGATTAAGAGACAAATTCAGGTGTTGGAGTTCCACTGTTGTCAGTAGATATCGCTGGCTCTTATCTAAATCTCCTATTCAGCTTACCTTAAGATAGAAATTTACAATTGTGAGCTGATTTTCTGTCTCTGCTTGAGGGACTGTACGGGCTACGTGTCCTGTCTGTGCTTGTTACCTCATGTGCTATACACCTGAATTTAGGTGTCTTGATGTGCAAGATGAGTCCTACTACAACATTCGATCACTGTGTATCTTTGTTAGGAAGCGTTACGTGGTTCTAAGCGCAGAGGAGGTGATCTAGTGGTATTTGGCTGGAACAAGTAGTTGAATCCATTAAGGCTTCAGAGCTCTTGCACTCTCTTCTGAGCTACTGTGTAGACCTTTCCTCTGTTTTGCCGGTAAAGTACGGAAAGTCTCTGTGGTTAATCAGCTGGTCACAAATACCACTCATGCACCTGATAACATACTCTGGAATCCTGTAGTGCACAGGCACAACAGGATGAAAGCAATTTGTAGTCACAAGCTGTTACATTGTGACTTAGCAGCTCTTCACAGCTAAGAATCAGGTGGAGGAATTCAGGAGAATACGAAGCTGGAGCACAAGTTTTAATGTAGGATTCAGATGAACATTCATGAGATGTTTTGACTACAAGATTTCCACCGAGATGTCCAGATACCGCTTGTTTAGGAGAACACCTGAGAATGAGGTAGTTTCTTGTTAGAAGATAAAAGACTGAGTTTATTATTTCATGCAAATGTGTAAATGGAAAGACTCTACTTTGTTGCTCCTTTGATGTAGAATTTATATGATTTCTTTGCATTATCTGATCATAAATATTGATTTGAATCTTGTCACTAGAACATCTTCTCTGGGGCTATTTCTTCTGGAGTTTTCAAGGGTCTAGTATAAGCCCGATTTGTAGTAAGGAAAGCGTGTAAGACCCCGCTTGTACCATCCGTTTTCAGGGTAAAAAAGGTAATCATGGAGATTACTGAGACTTTAGATCTCAAGTCTCTTTTAGTGGAGTTCTGGTACTTCTGCCCAAAGAAACTTTCTTTTCTGTAGAGCTTCTTATGACCTTTATTGCTCTAATGTTGGTGTCTCTAGTAGTGCAGGAATTAAGAACTTGTTTACCACTGTTGGTTAGTAGCAGCTGCAGATACCAGCAACAGCAGCAGTTGCCACTGGCAGCTGAGCTCAGCACTGGAAGCTACTAAAGTGTTGAGGTGGTCTGCATGTGATGAGTGATTGTCACTTTGTAATAGTTCGTTAACCAGCATGACAAAAGGCTTGATTTTTTTTTTTTCCTAGACCTTTTATAGGCAGAGCTGTCTGCAGTGGAGATGGTTTTGGTGAGCTTTTCAGTGTTCTGTTGGAGAGTGTTTGCTATTCACTTAAAGCAGTGTGGTAAGATTTATGGTGTCCTGTCTTCCACTGAGCGTGTTTCAAAGGCTCGTCTCTTGAGCAATCTTTGCAGTACAGAAATAAAAGTTAGTATAGTGCAGAACACATGGTTTCATGACCTCATACCTTGATAATAAAATGCAGGAAGTAGCAAAACTCTGTCATGGGCACTAGGCAGAGCTGCTTATTGGTAGGTTAGGGTACGGCTACCTCAGGAATGGTTGGCATTGTGTGTTACTTGGGCACAGAGGGATTTTTCTTAATTGGTCAGCTTTTCCCTGTAACAGTAAATCAGCGGAATTTGAAGCATATCTTTTCGGGTGGTTTTAAACAGTCTGTTCTACCAGGATGTGACTTGATCAGATGCTGTAGAGATGGTTTTGTTTCTCAATATATTTGTTTGGGTACACTGCCATGTTAAATTCTGTGGCTTCCAGACATGTTGTTTACGCCTGAATAACCAGTAAAATGGGCAAAGTAGCTATGCGGTTACCTTCCTGGACTTTTCCAGTTAAATTTTAAAATTCTGAAGTGTGCTATGAGCTTTGTGTGAGAGGAGCAGTGTACTAGAAGGGCCAAATGGAAAAAGATGTAGTGCAAACAGTCATAAGGACACTTTCACAGAAAACAGCTCACTTGCTTAATTCTTCAAATTCAGTAGTGTATTTTCAACTACCCTTGAGTTAAAGGTAGATAATTCTCCTGACACCTCTTCATGTTTATACAGTGCATGACATTTTAGGCATCTCAAATTAGAATTCCTATGTTGAGAGGATACGGTTCTAGAAGAGTTCATTAAAGCATATTACAAATTACTCAGTTCCTGTAGACTTAATGTTCTGAGGAGGAGATCGTTGCTGGCAAGGAATATGTTGCAGCAGAGCTCCACGGTACACTGGTGGATTGGCAGATTGCAACTCACCTTCGTTAGGCACTTGCTTTCATGCATGTGTCCACATCTTGGTGAGGCAGTTTTCCCTCTAATGTTTAATCGGCTATCCTTAAAATTCTTACTCTAGGCAGCTTTTTTTCGTTTAAGTTTTCTGAGAAACAGCGTTAATGGATTTTCCAGATCTCCAGTGTGTCTAGTTTAAATCTGAAAGATCACATTAAGGCTTGCTAATCAAGGTCATAAGTGTTTCCATTTCTGTAAGATGATTTCGCACACTATTTTCCCCTTCAGAACTTTATGTGTAATTTAGAATTCCCCGACATTCATCTCATTTCCCTTCAAAGTGAATGTGTTATTTTGCCTTTATCTCCCCTTGCTAATTAGCCACTATGCAGCATAAGAGCAGTATAGTTATACAGGAACCTATTTGTGCTCATTAAGCGTATTTTATTTACTGGGGTACTGTGTCTGCGGGATGAGTAACACTGACCTACCAAAAGAAAATGTGGTTTTCTCCTCTTTAAAAAGCTAAGAAAACTGTATTTCATTATTTGAACTCTTAGCTATGGAAAGATGACTCTTGCTTCTGAGTTTGCAAACACTTTAAAAATGCATTTGCTTCTAATGTCATCAGTGATGGCTTCCCCAAAGTTAGCCAGGACACTTGGGTGTATTTACAAGAAAAGCTAAGTTAAAATACGGATTCCTAAATGACATACTCTGAGTGTTAAGTAACAAAACCTAATAGCTGTCTGTCTTTCTACCCTGAAGAACAGCAAGAATATTTGAATATTGGAATTTGGCACTAAATAGTAAATGCTTTCTCCCTCCTCGAGGTGACAGCCAAGAGATTTACTTACCCATATGTGATATGTGGATAAGAAAAGAAATGCATACTAATCTTTGTATTAATATCTTTCTAAGTTAGGAATAAAGAAAAGTGTAAAATGTTTTACAACTTATACTGCTTCTGTTGTAAAATGTACTATTAATTGCCTTCTTAAAAAGAATCTATTTTCTGTGTAGAAAATAGAAGATTGTTATACAGCAGATTACTGTGAAGTTGGTAATGATATTTTAGGAATCAATTTAGCCACTATTGCTCACGTAAGTCCCATTCTACTAATTTGGTTCAAAGTCCTGCGCTATGACCTCTGTCCCCTGAATTTTGCATCTTAGTTTCTATCAGGGTCTTCTTCCACTCCCTCATTGCATTCTTTTCTTTAAAGAATTTTCTGCCTTTCTGTACCAGCAAAAGGATCTCCTCCCCTTATTTCCTCTTTTCCTTTTGTACTTTAGCTGCTTCCAGGACATTCCTTTCTCCCTCCAGCCCCCACACCCATAGTCTGCATGAAGATCTTCAGGTAAAAGAGTCTCTCTCTTCCTCGCCATTCTTCCCTCCGCTCCCTTATCACCCTTTTTCTTAGTTCCACAACTGCTTTTTTCTCACTGATGGACTTGCTGTCTCATCGTGTAGCCCTAACCATCCACAGTTTATATTCCCCTAACTCAACAGAGCATTGCATGAGGAGAGGAGACAGTTTATGCCAGCCAGCTGCTTGCTACTGCTTATGTACAATGCACTTCAGCCTGAGATATGCCCATTAGACGTATCTCTCCCATTTCATCTTCACTGGCCCAAAGTCATTGTTAGTGTTGCTACAGAAAAGAGAACTTTTGGATGAGAGAAGCAAAACCCAAGTGTGATATTCATCAGGCTTCTTGCACTGCTCCACCCTCCACTACTCTTTCTCCAGGGAGGACCAGACTCTCCAGTTTGGAAGCTGCTATATTAAGAAACTGTATACTGGAAGATACAGCTTCAGCAACTCTACAGTCTCAGATCTGAAACCACAGAATTGCTTAGTACTGCTTTGAGTGAACTGTAAGTTATTTCCTGCTCCTCTAACCATGTGACAGCTCTCTCTGAGCGCAGCTAAGATGTGGTCATTCTTTGCAAGTAGACTTTTTTTTCTCTTACTCCCCCTCAGTCAGCCAAAGCAAATAGAAACATCACTTGGCTTATGACACTGAATATACACAAAGGCATCCAAATAGGCTCCTCTCTGTAAAACTGTACTTGATTTTTGTGGTTAGCTGAAAAGAGAGGAAGAAAACTATGAACATCCTGTAGTGGTATGTGTTCTGTGCAATACCACAAGCAAAAGCTTCCCCTTGCGTTTGCAAAGAAGGAAGCAGTAGTTTCTAATAAATAAAATGCAGGGTTGTTTTTTTCTTTATTTGCCTTTAGTCTGTAGTTAATAGTATGTCAAGTATGAGGGTTTTTTTATAACTGGGTACACAGGACTAATAGCTGTTATATTTTTTGAAACAGTTAACTGCTAGGTTACTAAAAAGTATGGGTTTGGTGCTTAATTTTATACAGTTTTTTATCAACCAGTATTTTTTAGCCATACAGTAAGTGTTATCATTTTTACCTTTCCTAAACAGCAGTGTGGCCTCTTTGTGTTTTACTGTTAGTACTGTTTTCAGTTCATGTAGCTAGAACTTTTCATTTAAAACTATATGAGGTTTTAAAGTGTCATTGCAACAGAAAATGCTGGTTGCTCGTGATCCATAGAACTCAGTAGTGATTCAAAAAGCTATTTATCCTTTTAAAAAAGTGTTGAGATATTTGTGATATCATATTCAGGTGCCAGTATTTACGTACTTGAGAGACTTACTACCTCTATCTCTGCACAGACCCTGCCCTTCTTGCCTTAGTTCAATGTCGTACAAGGCGCAACACACCTAGTGGTATTTTAGTTTTGTTTGATAAGATGGATTGAGATAGATTTAGTGCTGAACGTTTCTGTAAGATATGTAGTTCTTACTTACATCATGGTTTTCACTTAATCTTTTTATGTCATTTAGGAGGTATCTCAGTGCCTCAATTCTTTGTTGAGACTTTTCCTTAACCATCTATTGCAACATCTCTGGCCTTTGCTGCCTGTAAACAACAAATCTGGTCTGTTCCTCTGCCCTCTATTTATATTGTTTAGCTGAGGGTTGCTAATTGGACAAGTATTCCTGCTGCTGCTTCAGACTTCACCCTGTGTAACCAACGGGTCCATCTCTCACAATGGCCATACCTGTGTCGACCATACCTTTCTGTCCCTGATAACCAGAATCGGCATGCTCAAAACGTCAGATACCCACCCAGGGTGCGTAGAAGCTTTGTGCCAGGAGGATGCATCCTGTCCTTTCCTCGCTTCTGGTCTGTCAGCCAGCTGTGCTATTTTATCTATGCTAAGAAACCCAAGTAGGGCATTATCATGAACTCAGGCACTGTCATGTGATTGTCCGTGGTGTTAAATTTGTCTGCGTACTTCCTGGCATAGGTTTGGATAATGCTAGGTAGTACTCACTGAGATTTAATGAGCATGGTCTTGGTAATACAATGGCATGAACACAGTTCCTAATAGGTATGAGTAGTGCCATCCTTACCCCGTTTGTGCTGTGCTGGGAGGATGCAGTGAGTTCCTCTGTGTAGATGTGAATTCTGCCGTACCATTTGACATCAAGGTCCAGAAAGTGGCCCTGGTCCTAGTTTGTGCAACCTGTAAAAGCTACCAGGAGACAAAAGCAACTGTAGTGGTGGGGATCAGGAGACTCAAGTGAGCCATATGTTCTAAAATTTCCATTAGCATGGGCATCATAGAGTAAGGTTAGTCTGCTGCTGTTCTCATAACTGTCCTCTTTGACATCAACCCAGAGTCAAAGCTGGTTGTCCTGCCAGCAACAAAATTCAATCTTGTCGCTCTGCTCTCTGAAACTGCTTTTGGAAACCTGAGAAAATTCAGGCGACTGGAAGTTTCCAGCAGATGAAAGAGTGCCTTTGCATGTAGCAGCCTCCTGCAGCAGACAGACTATCAAGTGCATCTGACATACTGTGAACACAAGCTCATAAGGCTCCTGATCCTCTTCTCTGATTTCAGGGGGGGGAAAATAAATATTTTGCCTTGTTGTAAGGAGATCTGGCTAATTTCCAGCTGTTCTACAGACTACACTAGGTACAGCAGGGATGACCTTAAGGGCTGCTGCATTTCACTTACTGTACTTGATTACAGAGCACAGGTCTATCAAGAAAACAAATTCCTGTACAAAGCTTTGTTTTCTGATGGGTAGTTTGTAAGTAATGTAAGAACAAAGTTCTGTGTGTCTTCAGAGACTCTGGAGATCTGTGCTGAGGTCTCTTGAAGTCTCCACTGCAGCTGCGTTTTAGAGAGTTCCAGGAATTTTCTGTCACTTCAGACCCAATTTATTTCCCACTTGAGATCGAGGGATAGTGCTAGGGAGTGAAGTAGCATAATTAATGACAGCTTAATCATCACATATTTTGTTTATTCTGGTGTTCCACCTTAACTGTTTGGCTGTCAGGGACATAAACATGTGTATGTCCTCTATATCCACCGAGTCTGATGTTAGGTAATCATGATGTACAGAACTGAAGCGTCTGAACACTTGAAGCTTTTCATTTTTTCTCTGCTGACCTGTGATCTCCTCTTCCCCCTCATTTTTCCCCCCCAGTGCCTGCTTTTGAAGTCAGCGGTGGCAGGAACTGGCCCCCTGGTGATGCTTGGTGCTATATAAGCAGTTCTCCCACAGCAGGCCATTTTTGCCTCAGAGTGGAAAGGAGGTAATAACCCATCGTGGATTTAGAAGCTGAATGCTTTTAGTCTTAATGTCAGGATGGTAACTTGCATGTCAATTCTGGCTGCAGTAATTGCTCTAGAAATGAAATGGCACAGTACCAATATCTGTACGTTGTTGCATTGCATTGGAAATAGCTTGTCCAAGGTCACCACGTGCAGACAATCACTATGATGCAAGTCTGAAATAGCAAAAGGCGTTATGTAGTTGGCTTGTACTAAATAAACCAACCATAAATGAGGATGCCTGCTCTGTGTCATCGAGGCTGTTTTTTATGTGAGACGCATTGGGCGCTTTGTTGAAGTGCAACATGGTGTCATGTTATGTTAGAGGTACCTGGTCCAAAAGTAGAATAACTGACGTGACTTTGACTCTTGAATTCTTCAGCGGACTGCAGTGTCTCTCGCAGAACTGAGGCTTGTACATGGGGACCAGCAGAGGTAATGGTCTTAGTTCTAGATCAGCTCACATAAAGCTCTGAAGTTCTGTATCATGTGGCATGTGTCACAGTGGATGGCAGAGGCCTTCTTCTGAAGGATGCACCTTTGAATAACGAAGGTGTTCTACAGGACACATTCATTGGTAAAGTTGGCTAGCTTTTCAGTTTATTCTTTAAATCTGCTTCATCTTCTGTAAATAGTCCATGTGCCCAGGAGTGGAATCTGGGCTAGCAAGAATTTTTTTTTTCCACATTCGGTCAAGCTCTAGCAGTGTTACTGGTACAGCCCCATTGCCATCTTCGTGTAAGAAGATCGTCGGTGTTTGTACCACAGTGTTGAAGTTTCTGGCAAATAAATTCCTGGATCTTTTTTAGGACCCAGTTATACAGACTTTAATCTGGTGTTCATAATGCTGAACCTCTAGCAACCTGTTAATGCATTGATACTATGTAGGTCCCACTCCTGTAATTAGTTCTTTCAGCAGACTGGAAGAGATATCCTGTTTCTGTAGCCATATTAAGTGCTTTGGGTAGGGTGTCATTTTTCTTGAGCTCTGTCTTAATCGGATAATCAACTTGTTCTCTCTAAACTGTATACTCCTGGGACTGATATTGTCTTTCATATACTCAACACCAAGAGCGTTCTGTGTCTGTGCTAACAGATTGAGGCTGTTCAAGTGCTCAAAGCAATTGATGTAGTCAGCTGAACATGAAGGAAAGGAAAGGAATATTCATGCAAAAACTGGCAATCCAATGTCTGCTTTGGCAAGGGGGAGCTTCTTGCAGTCACTGGAGTTTAAGCTGCATCAGTACTGTTGTGGAGGATTATCTCATTTCCAAATGTGTTATACTTCTGGAAAAATGCATCACTGTCATTAGTAACCTTTTTTCTGTTTAATCGTTACAGCCAGTATTAATGAGCATTTTTATTCTGTTAGCAGGCATATTGTTGCACTACACTGCCTTTCACCGTCATAAAAGCACTGTAACTTACTGCATAAATGGAGGTTTTCAGAAAAGTGACAAACATTTGACCTGACAGAAAAGCTGCTGCCAGTTCTTTAAAGCAGCAAGAAGCAGTGACGTTGAACATGTTCACCTCCTTGTCAGTAATTCCAGAACAGGCAGAAAGACTTGTGGAAAAAGTGGTTCAGAAACTGAAGTATATAACATTTCCAATCTGATGCTTGATTAGGTTAATGATACTGGCTGATTGGACTGCCAGTGCAATACAGGCTGATTCTCTTCTGTATTTCATTTTCACTAGGATCAAAAGGAAAGCCGTGTTTAGATCTTTTTCATTAAAAATACTCTTTTGGTTCAGCTGGTTGTATTTCATTAATTCAGGCAATACTTGCCAAAAAAGGTTAAAGGTCAGTTTCAGCCCTACTAATGTTTTTTTCTAAGTGTTCTTCAAAACAGATATTTTCTGTCCTAAGAGTTTTTAAAGTATCTTAAACTGCTGTATTCATGTTAATTATATTGGTGACTTTATGGATTCTGAAGTCTTGTATTGATCAAGTCTAATTTTGATTTTCTTTATTGTAAGCTTTGCTTCTCACACAAGATGTAGTGCTACTTCAGTAGTGTTGTAGGTAGAGTAAAATCACTTCTGTCTTATCTGTAAATTCAGACTGGTACGTACTTATAACATCTTATGTAGCATGTTTGTTATTGCTGCTGAACAACGTTTACAGGTTACACTTACGAGCAGGGACATGACAATACTCAAGAGAGAATTATGTTCAGTTTTTGTGGGGATGCTGTTCTGGCCCATTCAAACATGAATATTTAAGAATACAAGGTTGAGAAGAGCATCGCTGCCTGTTCCTCTATTCTGCCTGTAGTTGCTTATTATAACTGCTGTGTGAAGGTGTACTACCAGCTCTGTACTGAAGGGAAGCGTCCTGTGATTTAAACTGGAAACTGGTGGGTTTTCTTCATGGAGAGTATTTAAACATGGACACTGAAGTGTTGAGCGCAGAGGAGAAGTGCATCTTCCTGCCCTTTCTACAATGTTTTTGTTGTATAAATAAACACTTTATCATTAACTGTAAATTAGTAGATTCTTTACAGTTTTTGCTGTTCCAGTTCTGCCTAGCAGAGCAGACAGCCTCGTCATAAGTAACAGTCTGACACCCTAAGGAATTACGGAGGAAGAATTGAGGCTTCTGGGAAGGAGCTTTCCCGTTCAGTAGTGCTCTGTGCATTTATTTTGGGTAGTAGGTAGTAAGTTTAGAAAGGAAATTGTCAACTTCATTGTTAGCAAGTTTCGATTTACAGCTGTTTCTGAAGTCCTGACATGGCAGAGGTCACCTTTATCCTTTTCTTCCCCTGAAAACTGAGTGTTGCAAACTCAGCAGTTTATCTTTCCCTAAGTTTTTTTCGATCAATAAACTACACTCAAATGTTACCTTTATGCTGTTCATTTGGATGGTCCAAAGGGACCAAAAGCATAAATTGTGCAGGGGAGCCTTTCTTACGTGGTAGAAATTCAGGGTTTGTAGTACTCGGCATGAGAATTGTAACAAAAATCTTGAGCTACAGAGCCCATGCCATAGCAGATGGCTGAGGGTAAGCTCTTAATGCAGTTTCTAAGAGGCATAAGTAGTAATGCCAAAATCCAAACTAAAATATCCCTAGTATGTTTCACAGAATCACAGAATGGGCAGGGTTGGAAGGGACCTCTGAAGATCATCTAGTCCAACCCCCCTGCCGAGCCTTCCTTCTTAAGAGGCAGAACCTAGATGTATGGGGAAAATGATTACTTTTATTGAAGGGCTGTGTCAGAGTTAGGCTGCAGTGCCTATTTTTCAAAACTACTTCTGTCTGGTGATTGTCTGGTTCCTCCGGTATTGCCAACATCAGATTCTTGTGTGTGCATTTGATCATATGATTTTCTCAGATTTTGTCGTAAGACTTCAAGGGTTTTTGTTGTTCAGACATAAGGGTTGGTCATGGAGGAGACTCCTGAAAATGCCAAGAAGGTGGGAAATGACTTTTANAGAATGTTGGAAATGACCTTTTTTTCATTTAAAAAAAAAAAAAATTTTGCTATTAAGTTTTGAGACATTTGCCTCGTACTCTTTATTCTTCCATCTTAAAAAGCAAGGGTTCGATATACTGTGTAAAAAGTAAATGGAATGACTTACAAAAGAGTTAGTAAGTTTGTTATTCACAAAGAACTTAGAGCTGTGGTTTGTCTAAAATGGAAAT
>VXAL01002498.1:0-13435 GCA_013399475.1 Chauna torquata
TGTGGCACTGGACAGAAATCACATGAACTGAAAGATTTTTGCATGCCTAGTCCTCCTACCATTTTTACAGATTTCTGTATGGTTCTGTATTTGTCCTGTCTGGGAAAAAGATGAAGTTAAATATTCTATACAGGAAGACTACTAATTCAATTCACCAAATGACCACTGATTTCAAGATAGTTACCTATGTAATTTTTACAAGATAAATTTAAAGTTTTTATAAGACTTTTAATAAATTTACCATGTTTTGACAGAATTCTTATTTGTTGATATAGGTTTAATATTTAATAGAGACTTATACCCTAATTGATAAGATGTTGTCTGAGTTGATTTAGACAGTAAAATGTATGTGACAGCAAAGTGAAAGCTGTCAACAGCGCTGCAGAAAATTGTATTGATAAATATTTCTGTGAAACAGACCACTGTAAGAACATAGAAATGGTCACATCAGATCAAATTGGTCATCTGCATATTTCAATACCTTATATCCAGGACCAGATGATTTGGAAGAAAGTTAAAGAATTTTCTGAAAGCTCCATCTTTCACTGTAGGCCTTAGTCCCTATCACTTTGTACCCATAATCACTGTACATACTGAAGTAAACCTTTGTTCATTAATTTATTAATCAGTTTTTAATGTCAGAATGGTTTTTATGCTTGACTTAATGGCCTTGACATGAGAAATGCATAATTACCTCTTGTAACAGGGACCTGAACTCAGACCTATCTTCATCCTAGGGTGTGTCTTTACCATTAAAATAATACCTAAGTTCTTTAGGAAATCTGAATCTGCAGCTAAAGCAGAAGCCTGTTGCCCCTCTAAAAGTAGAAGCACACTAAGCAGACTAAGGAGAGCTTACCATTAACTTTTTCTGAACCTCGAATGCAATGTTGACAGCTGTGGCAGGACACGTATTGCTTTAAGCAGCAGCAGTTCAGCAACTGAAATAACAGCTGAGCAACAGGATAATGAAGCATGTGCCCTGACAAAGCAACATTCCTGAAAATGTGTAGCCCAGGGACCGAGCCCAGTAGCTGGAAACTCTCTGTGAATTCAGTTGTCTTATAAAAGGATAAGATCCAAAGTGCTGGGGAAGGAGAAAAAAGATGCCTTGTTTGGTTCCAGCTGCCATTCTCACTGAAGAGCTCTGAATGGCCACCTTGATGGCTGTGAGCATCAAGGACCATTGCCATCAGCACTAACCATGTAATATCAGCTGTGTGGTTTGTATACTAACTTAAGGCAGAAGTGTTAAGGACTGAGTTCTTTAAATTAGCAATAATTAAGATTGATAATGTGTAAGAATTAATTGTTAATTCCAATTATTACAAGTGTGTTACTAATGAATGTCAATCAGTTTTCCAAATGCTCCTGTCATGGTGACCTCTAAATTTGCAACTAATATATTTACATGTACATATATTCAGCTGTAAAGCCTACCATTAAACTTAGGAGTCAATTTAAAGTGACTTCTTTTCATGGTGCTCTCTTCTTCAAATGGTGCATTTGCTTTCTGAACCACAGATACATGAGAGCTCCTTTCTTTGTTTTTTTTTTTTGCTATTACTGACAAATGCATACAAGAGTTTTGTTTTCTTTAGTGAAGTGATATCATAATTATAGATCCAAAGATATTTAAGAACATTCCCAAAGATATTTAAGAATATTGCCAGCACTGGGAACTGTTCAGCCATGCTGGCCAGCTTTATATTATATCTGTCTGTGACTTCATTTTGCTAAATCCCCCTGAAACTTCTCAAATTTTTTTTGTTTACTTCTACCATAAATAATCAGTAGTTTGCTCATTTCATCTCTTCCAGATCATTAATGCAAACAGTACATTAAACCAGAGTGATTCTCATTCAATATTCAAACACACCACTGTTAACATTTCATCCTCTTCAAAGATGATAAGTTATTCAAACTCTGTTTTCCATGTTTCATCCCACTTCTGACCTGTGACAGAATTTTAGCTCTCCCGTTACAACTGCTCATTTTAATGGCTTCTTGTGAAAGACTTTGCCAGAGGCTTTTTGAAAGCTTAGACATGTCTACCTTTCTCACCATTTTCATTCATATTCACTCACCATTTTACTGGCATCCTTAAGGAACCCTACTACATTAAATTACAGGCACATTTTTTCCCATATAGAAACCAATCTCCCTGTAATATCATAATCCATTAAGTGTTTCATAATTTGATTTTTAAATTGTTACTTCACCAAATTATTTACTGAAGATCTGTGATTTCTAGGATCTTGCATGTCCCTCTTTCAAGGGTAGATAAAATATTCTGTAACACTGAAGCTCATTTTAATGAATCTCTGGGATTGGGTTTGTTTGTTTGTTCTAGAGGACTTCAAACTCATTCAATGTGTTCCTCCAGAACTCTTGGAGGTGTTCTGGGAATTTCTGTTGTTTAATTCTGTCATTTGGTAATAGAACTTCTGCTTTTGATACTTCACTCTCTAGTAGTGTCTCAACATTAACATCTGAGAAATTAGTACAATTTTTTTCAAAAACAAACATAAATATTT
The DNA here is from genome assembly GCA_013399475.1 of Chauna torquata. Lineage (NCBI taxonomy): Eukaryota > Metazoa > Chordata > Aves > Anseriformes > Anhimidae > Chauna > Chauna torquata. The sequence continues at coordinate 2,538 of VXAL01002498.1, forward strand.
CCAGAGGATGCATTTAATAAGCATTCATTAGGAAATGGTGCTATTGTTCTTTCTGATTATGCGGTTTTTTATTTGCTGGAGAAAAGAAATGACGGTATTATTCCCTCTGTATCTTCACCACTTCTCTAACAAGAAATCCTCAAGTTCCTTTTACAGGGGTTTACCATAAATGAAGAAAGATATAGTTATGGGAGTTCTCTTGACAAATGCTGGTAGTATATCTCTTCGTATCGCCATTTGCTCTAATATCCTGCACGTATTTTTAGATTAATATTGCACAAATTACTTATGTCACTAAATACCTGTTTTATTCATTGGAAAAAAAAAATCAGTCAAAAACTGAGTATTTCATCTCTGTTTGAGCAGATTCATTTTCCTAAACCATCTTTAAAAAATGTCATTTTTTTTTCCATGAGCACCAGTGAAATTAGTTGTGGAGAGGAAAAGCAACTTTCACATTTCTATTGGAAGTAATTCATGAACCTAATTACTAGAATGCCAGCACATATCTACCTTTTGAAGCATTTATTGTCACGTACTGAATATTTCATAACATTCAGGCCAGACCAGAATATGCATATTTGCTTCAAGATGGTTTAGAAATATTATATAGTGTTAAAATTGTATTAAGTCCAAAAATAATTATACTGTATATTAGCTAAAGAAAATAATATCTTTCAGAATAAGAAGCAGGTTTTAGACGTGAAAAATTCTTGTCAAGGGCTTACACTTCTCCAACACTAATTTGCTTATTATTTAAAAATGAATGAATGATTCATCACTTCTGTTATCTTGGATATACTGGAACAGTGATCTCACCTATAAGCTATATAAGATTAATTTAATGACTTCTCTGGAAATGATACAACTGAAAGATGCATTGGAAATATCATATCTGCAATATGTTAGAAAAATTTTTGCAACTTTCAGGAGCAACAGATATAATTTCTGACTTGCCTAAAAAAAACCCACTACTTCAAAACAAGTAGTTTTACACTCAGGAAAATGTTACTGATTATGGAAGTTGCAAAAATATATTTTAACTCAAAAATCATTCTTAATCAGAAATAATTATTTTTTTTTCTCTTTCCATGGTCCTGCAGAAACTGTTGATAGAAATGAGATTTTTAAGGGTATTTAAAAGCGAACAAACAAACTTGTGGTTTCTAATAGAGAAAACATATTACCTTGATTCACTTTTCTGTGTTTCATTTAAAAACAGTATTTTGTACAGTTTGGTACTCAATATTGAAAATTATTCTGTTTCTTCAAGTACCATTTTTCACTAAATTATGGATATGTTGTAGAGCATTTCTATGGCTATGATTAAAATTCTGGTAAACTACTAATTCTTTACGAATGTCAGATTTAGTCCACCACAGAAAAAGTAACATAGCTGAGGCGAAGGTAAATCGGACAAGCATATATTAGTAAGCTTGCAGAAAATGGTGTATCTGCTCTTGCACAGATATGGAAAATATCTTACTTGTTCCTGATTAGATGGTAGTAACGAAAAAAAAAATAATTCTCATATATACAGTCCCAACTCTCATGTTAAGGAAGGATCAGCTCTAAAATCTTCCAGTCATACTTGCAGTTGAGTACAGTCTCTGTTCCATTGAACAAGTGTTTAAGAGTTTCCTCAGTTCCTTATAAAGCTGTCAGAGCTTCAGTCTTTAAAGCTTCTACTCAAGCTCCTTTGTTTTAGTTCAAGAACCTTCATTTAAGAAAAAAACACTGCAGAGAGGGACTTGGGGGTTCTGATGGACAAGAATCTCGACATGAGCCAGCAGCGTGTGCTTGCAGCCCAGGTGGCCAACTGCATCCTGGGCTGCATCAACAGAGGCGTGGGCAGCAGGTCAAGGGAGGTGATTGTCCCCCTCTGCTCTGCCCTCACAAGGCCCCAGTTGGAGTCCTGCATCCAGGTCTGGGGCTCCCAGCACAAGGATGTGGACTTGTTAGAGAGGGTCCAGAGGAGGTCCACGAGGATAATCAGAGGGCTGGAGCACCTCTCTCTCCTACAAAGACTGAGAGAGCTGGGGATGTTCAACCTGAAGACGAGAAGGCTCCAGGGAGACCTCATTGTGGCCTTTCAGCGCTTACAGAGGGCTTATAAAAAAGATGGAGAGTGACATTTTACATAGGCAGATAGTGATAGGACATGGGGGAATGGTTTTAAACTAAAAGACGGGAGATTTAGATTGGATGTTAGGAAGAAATTCTTCACTGAGAGGGTGGTGAGGCACTGGAACAGGTTGCCCAGGGAAGTGGTGGATGCCCCATCCCTGGAGGTGTTCAAGGCCAAGTTGGATGGGGCCCTGGGCAACCTGGTCTAGTGGGTGGCATCCCTGCCCATGGCAGGGGGGTTGGAACTGGATGGTCTTTAAGGTCCCTTCCAACCCAAGCCTTTCTATGATTCTATGATTCTGTGATTGCTTTTTCACATTTAATTGAATAAAAGTGAAGTATACAGACTTTAACATTTGCACGTATTTCTTAACTGCCTAAATGAAAACTATATGCCATAATAAATAAATAAATAAATTTTAAAAAAATATATCATAGGTAAAGATAACCATTTTACCATATGCAAAATGAAAACAATTGAAAAGTCACCAGACTGTACACTTCCACTAAGATGAAGAAACACGTGCTATTCTGCAGCTGATTCAGATGGTGCCAGTAGGCATCGTCTGGAACCAATCCATTCCCAACTGTTCATAGCAGTTGTCTCAGGATTAGAGATGAGCTAAGCAGCAAAGTTCAAATCCTATTCCAGTCTTGAATTCTCCCCAAATTTTGTGATATTTGAAACAAAAACTTTGGTTTAGTCCCAGCTCTAGTTACAAGGATAAACTGTAGCAAGGATTTGTGTCAACTGTAGTCTGAGAGATCTGCGTTACTGGAGAGCTATCAGTAAAAGAACAGCTAAGTGCCCTGGCACACATCCAGAAAAGCACTTACATGAATGCTTCAATCAAAACCCCTGAACCATCACCATCAATACCTTAAAATTTCTTTCTTTTTTTTTTTTTTCTTTCATATTTCTATCACTTTGGGCACGTCCATAGCACTCTGCAGGCTTTAATTATAACTAGCCTTTATTGTCTGCCTGTCTAAACTCTGAAAAAAAGGAAAACACACATACACGCACAAGCACACATACACACACACACAAAAAAAACCTCCTTATGACCTGATAAGTGAAACAGTAAATTACACTGTATATATGAATAAGGGAAGTCATGTAGCTTCCCTGGTTTTAAAATAAAATTAAATGGATAAAATAATAAAACTAATTCTATTTTTAAATGCAGCTTGCTTTATGCACATCTATTCCTTGAAGAACAGTTCCTCAACAGTGACTCCACAATTTGGCTGGTTAATTAACTTCTTTGTTTACATGACTGTTAAATTTGACCTCTATTTGATTCGTAGCCACTTAGATTTGTGCTTGTGCTTCAGATCACTTCTCCCACCAATCATTCCTACAAATGACACCTACAAAGATAGCTGTTATATGCTTCTGTTGAAATTAAACAGGATATTTTTAACTGCACCAAATTGTGAAAAGTAACAGAGCAAGACTAATTTTTTTCGTATCCTGAGTCTGCACAAATACAAGAACAGACAACTACAACAAAAATAACAGCATTCTCTTTCCCCACTGCGTTTGATTTCATTGAATGCATAGCATTTCAGAGGAAAAACAAAAATAGGAAACTGGTCAGAGGTAGGTAGGAATTTGAATGCTATTCAAATTCACATTCTCTTTTAATTTTTTTTTTCATTTATTGAAAAAAATTCTCTTTCCTTTTCCTTTTTTTCCCCCCCCAAAAACTTTAAAGTATCAGTGAGTCACCTATAGAACAAAAACATCACACTAGTGTTGTTTTTCCATAAGTTTCATAAGATAAGGTATTTGTGAGATTACCAACTGCATGAAGTATATTCAGCAAATGAAACCTGATCCAAGCCCCAAAATTAGATTCCTGGAAACAAAGGTTCTGTCTGGATTCAAGCAGAATTCAAACTGGCAATGGGTAATGAACCAAAACCACACAGACTTAGAAGCTCAGAGTGCAACCTGCCATCTGCTTTCACTGGTCCAAACTATTCTCGGTTGTATCCTTTCTATGAGTTTAGGCAGCATCTGCCTTTTTCTAATGCTTAATTAATACTTCATGTTATTTAATATTATTTTAAACTCTACCTTTGCCAGGAGTCTATCTTCAGAGATTTGGCTGGTCATTCACGTTCATGTATGGTCCTCAGAGACCCACTTGTCAGAGCCTACTTGAGCTCTCTGGTTGTGCTATCAAACGAAGCAAGTAAAGACAAAGAACTTATATCTACTCTCATCTGCCAGCTTTACTGAACTAGCTGAAGAAATACCCTGTAAATGACAGATATGACTACCCAGCAAATTCATTGTAAGATGTTCTTTACCAAGGGTGCGGTCCCACAGGAGCAAGCAGGACTGGTGGCTTAACAGGTTTAGTCCAGTGACCATCAGACAGGTGTGAGGTGACGGTCAGGGCTGAGGTCAACCTGCAAGTTCAGCAAAAACATACGGACTAGTGGAGGAGTGGGCTGGGCAGAGGGCTACATACTCCATATCTCAAGCAAGGACTAGGGACAGATCTGAGCTTAAAGAAAGCTCCTGAACCAAAGGGCAGAGGATATGTGGGTGCACTGAGGTTGGCCAGGGCAATTAGTGCTTGTGGGTGCCCTCGGGACCCTGACACCCTATGAGCTGAGTTCTGCATAGTAACAGAGTTATTCCAGATTTAATCAGGTTTTGCCTAATGTGTTTCCAATGAAGTGTCTATCAGCTTGTATATTCATATTCTCACACCAGATTAGAACATTTCTTATGTCATGTCATTTGGAAGAAATTAGTTTCTTTGTATTTTTCACGTTGTCTGTTGCAGTAGCAAAACTTTTGCACCTTTATTTATTCTTGCACTAGCTGATTATGGGGTCATTTCAGCATACTTGAATGTTTATTTATAAAGCATATTTATATGTTCATTTATATTTCATCTAATTGTAGTTTTTAGCAAGTTGGTAACCAAATCTATGTCTTACTCTGAGACACAGCTACATGGCAATCTACAGCATACTATATGCAAAGAAATATAGTGTTTGAGTAATGACAGAAAATAGAGTATTCCTCTATTTCTACTTCAGAAAAAAGGGTGCTTTTATCAATATGTTAAACATGTTTCCCTCCTTTTAGTCCTTTTCTTTAAAATAGTAATCATTGTGTTAGAGTTTTGGAAAATACAGAAAGAACAGATATCGTAAAAATAATGGTCTTTGATACCAGAACTTGGCTGAGAGGTAAATATGAAACAAAGTACTATAGGACAGACTGGAACAAGCCACTCAATATCAACACCTTCAAAGACTTCATTGACTAAGACACACAACATATTTTTGTCAGAATAAAATCACTTTCTTAAATTCACCATTTCAGGCATTCTTCCAAACTTTAGTCAATCAACTTCCGGACTTCGCCACACATCAATATATTCTGGTTTTTATGTAGCACAACTTTTGGGTTCTTGTCCCAGCCATCAGCTTTCTGAGCTCTTTTTTCCCCTCTCATTACAGGATTAGCCCCCACCTGTTCTACTCAGATTTTTTTTCTTTTTATCATCATTAACTTTGCAGTAACTAAGTATAGATTTACAACTAACTTATACATCACAGTAAGAAACATGGCAGCATCAATTTTTAGGTGGCTTGCTCACCAGAACATAACATAATGCCCAAGCCCCAGTGCTAAGTTTCTGGATTCCATGTATGAAGTGTGTAAAAATCTAACAAAAAAAAAGAAACATCTAGCAGCCAGCCACCTAAGCTAGCCAATGCTAATGTCAATGATAATGTCAGAAAGAAAGGACAACTCATTAAAAGAGATACCTTCTAATCCAGTAACCCAATGGTTATCATTCATGTAAGATCCAGATAGCACTCGTTGCTCTTTGGGGGAAGAAAAGTGATAGTACATGAACAAAATTATCTGTGTGAGAAGGAGCAAAGAAACAAAAAGATCAGGAATGTCTGGCTATGGAACAAACAAGGGAGAGAGCTTCACTATTGGTTTGACATCCTCACAAAAAAGCAAGACAGAAAATGAATGCTTCTGTCTGTGAAAGAAACGTAAGCTAAAAGAGCTTCTGGAGGTAACAGTACAGCCGGAAAACAAAATAGAGGGTATGACTCTATGTTGGGCAAAATGTGGAGCAGATTGTGTTGAGGGTCTGTGAGGGTGGGGCTGAACTTTCACTGTGACCCAGCTTGGTTAGGAAAAGCTGCATTGTTCCAAAGGCTATAGCTACCATTTCCTCACAGACTGTCAGTAGAAAGCAGACAATAAAGGTTCTTTATTAAGCCTCCTACTGTTTCCTCAAAACATCAGAACTACATGAGTTAAATTATGAAAAGAAAAAGAAAGACTATATCTGAAAAATGTCCTGAGGGCAATTAGCTAGAAAATCCTAATCCTCTTCAAATGGTGGGATCCTGTTGCTGTGACTTACAAAAATTCTGGACAAAACACTTCAGAATGCACAATGGAGAACACTTATACAATGGCAGGAGATTAACTCAATGATCTAACAGGTGTCTTCCCTCTCCAGCTTCAATTATTCTGTGTTTAAATTGCTCTCTAAATTTCAAGAGTTATAATTAAACAAAGACAAGCTATTGGACCAGGATAAGCCTTTGAAAAATGTATTATATGGATTCATCCATGTTACAGCTCTCTCCATAGGCCAAATTCTTCCTTCACTCATATTTGTGCTGTGTCTTAAAATCAGTACAAGAACCTGGAATAACTGCTATTTATTCCCTTTCAGAAGGATATACGGCTTGTTTGGGAGTCAACTGCCCTGAGAGTTTCGCAGCTCCAAAACCATCTGAGGACTTACTGTTGATTATCCTGTACCTGAATGCCTACCGCAATAACATAGCACAAGATAGACTTCAGTTCTGTGTGGGCCAAATACTACTTTCAGCTCCAGTGGCATAAATGACAACAGCATTTACTTTCAGCTCCCATTGCCATTAAATGATAAAAGCCTTGGAAGACAACCAGAGTCTCCCTCAGAGAAACAGACATCATAACCTCTGTGATGTCTCTATAATCTCTGAAAAAAAGAGTGCTATCAGAGTAATGGTCTATTTCTTAAGTGGCTCAATCAGCTGATCCCTTCCCTGAGTTTCATTTGATTTGTGTCTATAATCATTCTCTCATCTGTGTTAGCAGGCTGAACATGCGTGAACTATACTTGCAGCAGTAATAGATTTGTGAGTCTTCTGACAAGTTCAAATGAGCTTAGAGAAGGACTGTTTTCAGAATAAATGGCCCTTTGATTATCTGGGCAGGCTCAAAAGAAAATGAGCCCTATTATCTCTTTAGTTATCTACACAGAATTTTTCTTTTGAATAGAACTTAAATATGTTGTTACAAGCTTCCTGGTTTCCCTTATTGTTTGTATGTTTTATAAAGAGTTGATTGAAAAAAGCTCAAGAAGTAACCACTTAGAACAAATAAAAGCTTTTCATTCCTTGGCTTGAAACTGCAGCAATGTCAATTATGTCCCAGAGAGGGGCATATTATCATCCACAAAAGTATAAGAGAACTCCGCATCTAATTTATGAACTAAGCCACAATAAGAGTCTTACAAAAAATCACTGTGGCAGAAGATTAAACCATTTTAGTGAGCAGCATGGTAACTCAGTATGGGGACTATTTCTAATGCAGGACTTACTGTTGTCAATTTCTAATGCATCCACTAGGTCTAGAAAATAAAATAGCAGTCACAGCAAGTTTTCTTTAATAACTATTTTAGCGGTAGGGAAATAGAGTTCTTTATATGGCAAGCAAGAAACCACTGCTTATCCTTAATGAAAGGTCCAACATCTCAGTCCAACAAGGTCTTTAATCAAGAATGTAATCCCAAATTCATAAGTGATCTCATTGCACTGAAAAGTCAGTCTGCAGAAAATCTTATAAAACAGTACACATAAGCAGCCAGAGTCTTTTCCAGCACACCAACTCAAAACACTTTCTCTCCATCTGTTGCACAGTATAGAGGATAACTGATTATATATGAAAGGATATGGTAAGATCCTGGCACCAAATCATGCCATCTTTTTTGGCAGCAAAGGAGTGTGGTATTCTTTCCCTTCATGCATCCAGGCAGTAGCAATTTGTCAGCCAGCATGTGCTGATACAAAGACTGTAGCTGTCCCAAAGGAGAAGATTAACAGACATTTTGCCAGAGCTCTTAAATACATTGCTTCCCACTACAGGGAAAAAAAAAAAAAAAATGCCATGTTTTTTTAAAAGTACCAAAACTTCCACTGTAAATCTTATTCATTTTTGCTCTGCTTGACAGTAAGTCTGCTGTTACAGGTAAGTGGAGCACCATCCTGGCTGACAACTGGTCTTCCAAATCCACTAGTACAGCTGATGTGCCTCTTGCAGCCATAATTTATCTCCTATCACAGAAGCGTGCACTGGGCATTGAATTAACATTAGCTACAATATAAGATTATTTAATTGCAATGAATTAAGGTTGATTTTGCAATACACAGTATAGGCCACAGTATGACTGGATTTGCAAGTGTGTGGAGAGAAAGATATGCTAAACCTGAATATTTTGCATGAGCCCATACATCCCAGACACTGTTCTGTGCCTCATGACCAGAAACAGCTTACCTGTGTGATCAGGCAAGTGTGAGGCAACCACTGCCACTTCTGAAGTCCACGCTCTTCTGTAGGAAAGAGGTTTCCCTGATGCAAAGGCTTGTCATATCCCACAGAAGTGAGTAACATGAATGAACTATCTGAGCTGGGGCCACAGAGGGAAGCTGTATACCCTGGTGGGACTCAAGACCTTCCTTTGAGGAAATCAGGTAACTGGGGAGGTGGGACAATAAACAGAAAAGCCAGGTAACAAAGCTTTACAGCAGAGCAATTTCAAAGGTGGAATTAAAGAACAAAAAAAATTACATAACATGAAGTTATGGGTTCAGTTGTTAGTCAGCCTTTAACAAAGCCAAATACTGCTATTTTTTTCTTTCCTTTCTCTTATTCTACATGTTCTATACCTTGGACTTGTTGTCACACACTTTTGTAATCCAGAAACACACTGTTATACCCTGCCTGTTGTAATATAAGAAAGTACCAAAACTGCCGACGCAAACTAAAACACGGTATGCATGAAAATCTCTAGCAAAACAATCCAGGTCACCAGGAGCGAAAGAATCTTCCAAAAAGAGGATTCCTGCAAAAGGAAGGTATATCAGTTTTTTTTAATGCTACTCCATTTATAGAGCATTTAATATGGAATTAAAGTGAACCTATTATTTCTGTCATTGAAAGTCTGAGGCAACATGCTAGTCTCAGATAATTAAGAGGACATTCAAAACATATTTGCTGTTTCTCTATGAGTTTTTCTCCTCAGCGTTATCATATAATAGCTAATGATTTTCAGTGAGGTTTTGACTTTAATGAGGTTTTTTAATGAGGAAGCCTATTAACATTCGCACTTGGGAATTAAAAGGTCATCCCAGTCTATGAGCAAATGAATCTTATTCTCATTGGAAACTATTAGATAACCTGTGTATACTTTTGTTTGATAATCATTACACCTGCACTATAAGAAGATCAGAAAGTTTGGTGTAACTGCAAGCAAGATGCTTTGCCACACCTCATGAGGATTTACCTTCTAATTTATTTCTCTTTTGTTTTACCGCAAGAGGTTGCTGTTTCACTAGCTGCACTGACAGACTGTGACTCCAAGCTAGTGCCTTTAGTTTTAACTTTCTGGCTGATGGGATTTCAACAACAACAAAAAAACTGCAGCTGTGTGAATGTGTGCATGTGTGTGAGAATGCACATGTCTATAGAACAACAGAGGTTGAAGAGAAAAGCACCGCAGAAAACACAGTCTAGATTATTCATTATCATGGTAATACAAGCAAGGCAAGATGAGAATATTTAGTTTTCTTATGTTGGTAAATAGAAGCAATGACCACTACTTTGTAGAAAACCTTCTTTCTCTGACTTGTCCGCATTCCATAATCTTTCCAATATCCTTTCAGTCATTTTGGCTAAGAAAGCAACAGTTGCATTCAGGAATAATGTATCTTCCCCCCATTTTTCCTAATGCCAATGAATCATCAGACTACCTTGCATTCTCTTTACATACAATCTGTTTTCTTTCAAACACAACCTAAAAGTCCAGCACTCCAGAAACCATACATGGGTAAAGAGTGCCTGAAAAGACAACGTAACCTTTTCAAAGAGTATATATAGGGAGGGCAGGACACATACAGTAATGGAGGAATGTTGGTATGAAAAAAAAAGGGGGGTGGGGTGGGGAATGAGCCTTACTTGGGTTTCAGACAGGAATATTAATCTGATAGCAGAATATATAGAAAGGTCTGGAGGATAATAATCAGGATATCAGGACACCATCCCCATTTTACTGCTTTTTCCTAAAGCTCAGTTTAGAGGTAACTCCACCATGATCTCCAAACCCTTTGTAATATTCCTGACTGCGGGTCGCTGTACCCTGAATCTCTGAGAGTTCCCNTTCTTTTCAGTGATCCAATTTTCCTTTTCTCTCCCTCCTATTTTTGTGCTCTGACTCTTATAATAACTTCCCTTTTGGTATGTGGCAGTCAAACACACTTCTGCTTTCTCTAAGAGGCCTTGCCATGTTCATTTAAGCTTCAGTTTGACAAGAACGCAAACAGAGGTTTAATTTTAGGTTTAAACTTCAGTGAGATAAAGTATATCTTCAGTAGCTTCTTTGAATCAGGACCTTAGATTCATAATTCTAATCCCAGGCTCTTTTGAGGTGTTGAGATAA
>VXAL01002498.1:21265-40975 GCA_013399475.1 Chauna torquata
AAAAAAAAAAAAAAAAAAAAGGACCCACTTCTTTGTGAAGATTTCTATTCTCTGAAAAAAAACCAAATGCTTTAACAAGTGTTTTAAGGACTGGTCTATATAGGAAATATCTACACAGAAGTAATCTTTTCTAAAAAGCAGGCATTGGAAACGCATCAGAACTGTGAATCCCGGCTAGAACTGGTATCCAGGGATAGAGACAGATTTTGCTGCCATAATTTACAAATGTCTTTTTTATACATACTAATCTTCAGAGTGGAAACTGGATGTGGTTGTCATTTACTTTTGGAAATTATTCTTGCACCCAAACATGAATGAGTTTCTTAAAGACACAAACATTTCAGTTTAGGATTGTTGATACCATGAACTACGTAATTCATGAACTTGTTAGCACAAATATATTCTTACAACCAAAGGAAACTAACATTAACTACAAATACAGAATTACATGTCATACTGCACATTCCTCTCTTATATCTCCTCCTCCTAAACTCCTTCCCAATAATTCATTAATTAAGGTCTACAGTAAATATTGTGAATGTCAGACCCTCAAAGGTCATTGTGACCTGGAAAACAAGTGTATTTCTCTAGTGGATGAGTAAATGCTGATAAAGACTGGGTAGCAACAGTGAAGTAACCAAGGAAAGCAATACAAAGCAGTCCCGGCAGAGTCAGATGCCATCTACTATGTCCTTATCTGCATTAGCTATTGATTAATTGTTGATCCTGGCTTCCTTCCTTCACCAGCTTCTTTTATGAAACACATGAAATTATACAGTATATGAGTCAGAATATTAAAAGTGTAATTTTATTGTCAGTTTATTCTGTCTGACTAGTTAAAACATTCATTACAATATACAATGGAATTCATTATGCCTCTGCTGGAGTTTAACTCATACATAAAATGCTTGGCATAATCTATTCAACCAGAAATTAGACTGTTTTTCTTTCCTTAACCAGCTCAACTTTTCTTTCAAAAACAATTAAAAAAACAAACAAATACAAACAAACAAAACAACAAAGGTCAATTCACATATCTTTATGAATTGTTTGTAGTTGTAGGATAGGGCAATTTACTAAGTACCAAATAAATTATTATTAACCTCCATTTTTTCTATATTAAAACTGTTTTTATTTTCTAAAGATTGATTTTCTGACAAGCTGGTAAATACACCCTTACTCAGAACAATGCAGTTGCAAAGACTAGACAGTCTTTTTTTTCTTAATATGTGATTTTTATTTTTATTTTTTTTGAAACAAACTAAAAGAGCAAAAATATACTTTTAGATTAATATATTAATTCTTTAATGGACCTGTTAATGATTGATACCTAATTTTTGCTGGACATGAGCTACAATTTATATTGGGTTGGATTGTGAGTCTAGTTTTATCTTTCATATCTTTGAATTTTCCAGTCCTCTGAATATGTCTTAGAATACAGCAATTAAAGATGACTGGCATATTTACCAATACTTTAGACAGAAAACAAAACCAAATCTCACCCCCCCACCACCCAAAAAAATCCTTGCTACACTGAGCAAATAATACAGGAAAAATCAAACTGCTCTAAATTTTTTTGTCTCTAAGGATTATAAATAGGACAGGAGAGGTTAGGAAAGTGTTGTGCTGACATGATCTCCTTTCTATGAATGAAAAGTTTTCCTGTAGCTCTAGTTCACAAAATCTCTTTTCTCCTTAAAAGCAGCGCTCTGCTACCACTTCTAGAGTGGCAAAAGATACCACTGGTGCACCAACATATCTTAAAACATATCTTCATTTTTTGCAGTACCATATCAGAATGACCAACATTATTGTGTGTTCATATAATAAAAAAAAAATTAAGAATCCTGAGAACGCTGCAAGCATGTTTATAAAATGTTCACCTTTTTGCTTAATGCTAATGAAAGAGTTAGTACTTTCAAAGCATCATTTTGAAGCTTCGTATAGAGAATTCAGTGTTTATTATTCACAGCCATGCCAGACTGCAGAAGATAGAAATTTTTGATTAGAAGCTATAAAAATCTCAGTTCTATCTGCTGTGAAGTCCCAGTAATTCATATCTTTGAGGCAGTACCAATATATAGAAAGGAGCAAAACTAATCAGGAGAGTTGGAGTTTTGGAAAAAATTGTCCAGTATTTCTAATGAATTCTCTTTACCAATTCAGAGATTCCAGTACAATTCCTTTTCTGTGGAGATTCATTTTATGAGGTAATATTTTCTATGCAGTTGTAGCTACATAACTTATCAAATCGATGTTACTTCTTAAGAGTCACTTCATTTCTGTACCGCTAGGCCAAAATCAAATAAATTCCCTTGTGCATTTTAAATATCCTCTTTGATAGGTAGATAATCTCTAATAACATAAAACATTTTCTTATTTGGGATGCATATGTCAGTTAAGCCTGATGAGATACTTCTCGTAAAACAAACCATGCCTCTTTCTTTTATTCCTACTGTGAAATGTGAAAATGCCAGGAGAGGGGAGAGACAAATAAAATATTGCTAACTAGAATTAGGACAAAATGAAAGGAAAAATAACTCTGGCTAACTGCTTAGAAACCAACCAACCAAAAATACTTACATATATACAAACCTAATTTTGCATTTCATATACCTGACTGATGCTTGTTACATGAGTGATACCTGATGAGCAGCACAAGTGATACACAACAGACACCTGATGCATGAGTAGTAGTGCTGCTGCTCTGAATTGAGCCTGGTCCCTAAATAGAAAAAATGTGCATACACAGTGTCTGTGTTTCACTTCTGAAACCAAAGTCTAAATAAAAATTAGGATAATTTATGAATATGTATATAGAAAATAAAATACTTTAAACATCACATGCAGTGTGCAATCAGAAATGAAATATCATCTTTTATCAGTCAAAAATCCTGGGAATATTGACCACATTTATACATGAATTCGCTGCATCAAAGCCAGCCCTGTAGGAAATTTCCTACAGTTCTAATAAGAGACATCATACATTTGGAGGGATGGTTGTAACAGGTATCAAATGAATTCTTGTGTACAGCATATTTTAGGGTGAAAGATTACCCTTACGTAATATAGTTAGGGAAACACAAAGGACAACAACAACTCTATTTCTCTATTGCTACATCAAAATGGAAATCATGATTGCTCTACTGTACTTTTACCAAATATTTTAATGAAAAAATCCTACATGTCGGTAAATAAACACATACTTTTGTTGATTCATTTAAATATGAGGTTAGCTTTGACAAGACTACAACTAATTACGAACCAAACAGTTGTAGGCAAACCTCACACAATGCAATCAAAAAGAGAAATTCAATAATTCTGTTTTGAATAAGCTTGCTTTCCCTGAAATATTTGATTTCTCAAGAGTTATTAAAACTTTCTCTTGCATCTCTTGTGGGTTAAGCCTATGTAACACCCTATCACATTCATATCTATGAATAACATTAGCGTAGTGTATTAATATAGTAAAATTAATTTATATTCACCAATTCCACTTTAGGAATTTCACTTTAATATAGGCCTTTTTTATTCTCATGCCAGAAATTGCTTTCAAGCTATTGGGATTAACTGTTGTTCTCCACTCAGTATTAATTTAATAGGTTTTTGAGCTCCTTCACAGAAACAGGTGGCTGCAAGAATGAGAGTCTCCAACACACAAAATGGGGAATGTGCATCGGCCTAAAATGGCCACTTAGAAGTCTGCTCAAAGAAACTTTGTCTGTAGTTTTGAGGGGGAACTATGGCAGGAGATTCAGTGGAGGACAGCTCAAGAATAGTAGCATCAAAATAAAGCTAGATGAAAGAGGATGGTGAAGACCGATGTGTCCAAACACACATTGTTCCAGCCATACTCCATTTAATTGAGTTTGTCTTTGCTTTACATTGCCAACTCTAAAACACATAAGGGTATCCTGGGTTTTTGTTTATTTATTTATTTATTTATTAAGAAATCAACCACTACCTTACAGATAATAAAACACAGAAAAAAATGGTGTAGTAAGAAAAATGAGTACTGCAAGAAGAGAAGTTGTGGAGTCTTTCTCCTTGGAGATCTTCAAAAGCCATCTAGACATGGTCTTGGGCAACAAGCTCTACTTGTCCCTGCTAGAGCAGGTGAGTTGGACCAGGTGACCTCCAGAGGTCACTTCCAACCTCAACCATTCTGCGATTCTGGGAAAATATTAGGACTAACATCTAGTTCAAATAGACGAATGGTCTCTGTAATTCTTCCTTCATTCTAGACACAAATATTTGTAATTTAGCAAAATTATTTCATGGGTTTTAGATTTCATCATGAGATTCTCCAGGGATTTGGGGTCAAGATTTAAGTATAGTGAGATAGCACTTTCTCTTACATGTGCTCTAGTGTTAGACTCTGTTATGACAGATAACAGTATTTAATTTCTTACTTTAAAATAAATGTAATTTCTCAAAGTCTTTTACAAAGAACAGTCCTATTTTATTGTTGTCTACTTCACTCAGTCATCTACATGATAATTTTAACGTTGTTTTGATTACAAAAGTTCTCCTGGACCTCTTAGGATGAAAGATGGAATTAGAATTAGAGATCTGAAGGTGACATTATTGCTATCCTCTGATTATTATGGCTGGCAAAGCAGCTATTTCAGAATGGTTATTCAATCACACAAATTAAAACAGCTTTCTAAAAAACAAATCATATCAGTTGGCTTTGCTTGCCATAACCCTGCATAGGCAATAGACTTATCTGTACTGCAGCCAGACTGTAAGGTCTCTTCCAACCTAAATCATTCTATGATTCTATGAACATGTGTAAGTAAGAAGAGCATAGCAGGAGCGGCTTTGCGTGCAGACAGCAAGAAGACAGCACAAGTCAGCCAGTCACACATCCCCTTGAAATTTTGCAGCCCCTAAGGAACTTTATGTTCTTGCACCTATACTAATCTTGTATCTAAGTCAGTCATGTCTTTAGTTGTAAAGTGTACTTACCATGTGTAAGAAATGAAACCCAGCATCATAAACTCAGTTTGTACTTCAAGACTGCAGTTATTGACAACTGATTAAAAAAAAAAAAAGAGATGTTCAGTGATCTGCATATTTGTCCAATATGAAAGGGAGTTAATTCAATAGCTAGTGAATTGAGCGGAACTTACATTTTGTCATCTTTGGGTTGAAGGGAAAGTATGAAGATTTCACATTAATATTCAGAATCTTTTGGATTTTTATCTAATATGCAAACAAGAATGCAATTTAGACTTCTTTGGGACTACATTAACTTAGTTCTCAAAAATACTGCAGCAGCTAGGATAGTTACTTATTTTTCTATAATAGACATAGGCAGTGACTTTCCCATAAACACACAAATTATATTTTTTAAGGCTTGATCTCTTTTATCACCCTTCAAATTTTGATTAAAAGAAGGTCTAACTAGTGATCTAACTGTCACAAAGTGAAATGACATATTTATTTTGTTTTATGATTCAGGGCTATTTGGCAGCGAGACCTTTCAAAAGTGTCTCAAAGGGCTGCTGACGGCATGACAAGTGTTTAGGAGTCTATATGGAGACTGAATGCCAATATATCTATAATTCACAAATAATATTTCTGCTGAAATACACACACAAACATAGACACACAAACACATACATCCCACCTACCTCTTGCATTGCCTTTCAAGAACGAATTAATTTGACATTTATCATAAGCTCTTTGGTGTTGCAATGTCACATAATATAAGGAAAAATGTTTAAAAAGAAGAAACCTCAGTCAGTCATGTATAGCAATTTTAAATTATTTTTTTCTTTGAGGCTGAATTGTATCCAGTTAGCCCATCACCTCCAAATGTAAAAACACTTCTTATAAATGAATTGTCAGCCATGACAAGCTTTTCTCCCTGTTGCTCTCAATAGCTACCCCTAGTGTAAAATTGTCTAAATTTTTTTTTTTCTCTTCAATCTTCCTTGATCTTTACATATGACACTGTCTGATTCAGGGCAAATAAACTGCACCCTTTCCTTTTCACTAACTTTCTTTAATTATTTAACTATATTAAATCCCTTTTAGCATTTTTTTCTGTGTTTGCTGCTTCCCTTATAGCCCAGCTGATACAGATCAACAGTACCAAAGCTCTTCCCAATGAAGCCAAGGAGCAGGAAAAAGGACAGAAAGACGTTGGCTTGAAATTTGTTTTCTTTCTCAATATTTTGGATTGTTTGCAGCAAATCTGATTTTCAACATAATTTGGGGCTGCCTCACAGCTATAATAAATAAATTAAGTTGGGACATTTTGAAACCAAAGGCCTCAGAAGCTCTCCCCTACATGGCAGAACAAGGCTTCTCTTCCAGCCTGTTCCAGACAAAAAAGGCAGCATTTAGTCATGTGTTGTACCATCTTGCAATTAGTCTGACCAATTTCTATTATAACATTGGCTCTATGCTTTTTTTCAGGACAGTATTTGAAGTGATAGGCCTGCTGTTCTGAATTGTCTGCTCCTGTCAGACCTGTGTACAGATAACTGTTTCAACTGTGACTTCAGCCCAACCTCGTTGCAAAATCAACTCTTCTACATTATTCTTACTAAGGTGGTCAGGTCCTGTTGCTACATTGGCCAAACATCAAACTACCATAGCTAGCACAGTATTACAAAATTACTACGTATATGATTCAGATTCTGAAAGTAGAAATGCTGGTGTAGAAATCAAAAAGGACCTGCTTGCCTCTTGTATCACCTCTGTGGTCAAAAGAAGAGCATAGGAACCATTGCAGCACTGAGGTTGTAATGCCAAAGTAAAATCTAGTACTCCTCAGGTTATGGTGCTTTAGTGAAGCTAGGAAGCATCCAAAACAATTCCTCCAACTTTCTTACTAACTAAATATGAGTAACTTACTGTTAGGTCTTCAGTCACACCAAACATTTTATCAGAATACCATTACTCATGGACCATGAGTATGGTTGAAAAATATTAATACTTACATAAACTAGGCTGAAATAAAGTCTCCTCTTTATTGTTAAAAGTGAAATGTAATCCCGCTGTAAAATTCTGTATGGTTCATTCATGTAATAAACTGAAATATTAAATATAGCAATTGCCTCACAGTTGCAGTCACAGAAAACACAATCCTGCTCTTCACTGATATCTGACTGCTCTTCAAAAATAAAGGCAAATATGGTGTCTGCCACAAAACTTTTACATTGTAGAAGCAATGGTAAAAGAGTGAGAAACACAGCATTGTGTTCAGATCCTTTTACAGCAGTGGGAACAGGATGACATTCATGATACATTTCACATAAATAATTTTGATTGATAACCTTTATTTCCTTGTCTTTTAATGATGATAATGATAATAAGAGCGGCTAGAGAGCAGTTTGGCAGAAAGGAATCTAGGGGTGCTGGTCGACAGCAGGCTCAGCATGAGCCAGCAGTGTGCCCTGGTAGCCAAGAGGTCAAACTGCATTTTGGAATGCATTAAACACAGCACAGCCAGCTGGTCAAAAGTGGTGATTCTCCTGCTACATTTAGTGTTGGTGGAACCTCACCTTGAATGTTGCGTGCAGTTCTGGGCTCCACAATATGAAAAGGATGTTAAGGTCCTTGAAAGTGTCCAGAGGAGGGCAACAAAGCTGGTAAAAGGGCTGGAGGGCTCCTCCTGTGAGGAGAGGCTGAGAACACTTGGGTTGTCCAGTTTGGAGAAAAGGAGGCTGAGTGGTGACCTCATTGCTCTCTGCAACTTCCTGAGGAGGGGAAGTGGAGAGAGAGGTCGCTGGTAACTGATTACAGGATGTGCAGAAATGGCGCAAAGCTGCACCAGGGGAGGTTCAAGCTGGACATTAGGAAAAAATTCTTTACTGTGAGGATGGTGAAACACTGGAACAGGTTTTCTAGAGAGGTGGTTGATGCCCCATGCCTGTCAGTATTCAAGAGGCATTTGGATAATGCTCTCAAATAATACGCTTTAACTTCTGGTTAGGCCTGAAGTGCTCAGGCAGTTGGACTTGGTGATCTTTGACGATCCTTTGCAACTGAACTATTTTATTCTATTCAATATGCATCGTGTTTATCTTTAATGAATGTAAACTATATATCTCACAGGTTCATTCCTTTTCACTTTAGCCCACATTCAGACCTTCATCACGAGCTGTCACCTTCTCCAGGAAGAGTTCGTGGTACCACCACCTTGAAGAATTAAGTCCTTCATTCATCTATGAAAGGGTATTTTTTCAATGATTTAAAATGTATGTGTTAGCTTCAACACACTGTCAAGCATAAACCTTCAGCTGGGTCCTCTTTTTCTTTCAACTTCTTTTGATGTATAATACAAGAATAAAGTCTTTTGTTTTCTATCACTCAGAAAAATCACATATCTGATAGGACCTGATTATTTTTCAACATTCTTCAGTAATGAAAACAGAATATAGTTATGTAATATTACAGGTTATTTTCTCTTGACATGCTGATTATTAATATATTGTATTTCATAACCTCTGAAAGATTTGTTCCATAGTTAATCCTAGGCTTTGAAATAAGAGGTTTTAAAAAAAATTCTCTTGAAATGACTTTGACAATCTGAAACATCTAATTACACTTTCTTGTAACTTAGAATGGCAAAACTGTCGAGAACGGAAATTCCAGTTTTCCAGTTCCAAATACCCAATGCATTTCAAGAGCTTGCATTACACCAAGAAAAAATCTTTTTTTTTTTTTTTAATTTAAATACAGCAATAATGACTTTTGCTTATCTTTGCTAGTGTTCAAGTGCTTCATTGAGAATGCTGGAAAATGTACCTTGAGCCATTTTTAGCATGTGTACAGGAAAAGAAACAGGAATTGCATGGTCTGACATTGTTCCTTTTTATAACAGCTCAGTACTTAAAAGTGTAACATTACATTCCTTTTTACATATCTTTTCAAAGCAAAAATAGGATTATAGCATCAAAACAATTTGTGATTCATGTGACCCTCAGAAATGATGAAAACAGTGATGCTTTTCTCTCTCAAAAACTCTCTCAATCTTCCTACATGTAGTTATTTTTTTCCACCTTGGCACAGCCTTGTTTTTTTGACATCAGTGGTATCAAAACTTAAGCAAAAAAATAAAAAGCAAACTAATCAATGCCAGTTTGTTTTCCTAAAAGATACTATATGCTTACAGAGCTTATTTACTGTGCCAAAACCCTGCTATATATGTACTTAAGAATACGTCTTTTCAGTATTCTTTATAAGCATGAATTTGTTACAGGTCTTCTGTCACCACATATAAAGAGAAAATTTCTGTCCCTGTTTACTCGTGGAGTACAACTGATGTAGACCTACAGGAACACACCAGTCTCTTGAAGTACTCACAAGTCATAAAGAAGAGCAAAGGTCAATGATGCACAAAGTCAAAAATACACTCCCTCTGCTCCTCCTCCTCTCTTACTCCTCCACAGCTGCTGCAAATCTGAAATAGCATAGCTATGAACAAGAGAAAGAGGAAGGAATAGAGCTGAATAGGAAGAGGTTTTCCAGTGCAATGACAAACCTTGCCATGCAGAAAACCCAAGGACTTCAGAAACCTGTTGGTGAGAATGTGGGAGAGGAAATCAAGACAAGTACCAGGACAGACAGCAGGCCCTGAGTCAAGGCTTTCCCCCATACAGCTCCCGTTGGCCTGGCTCAGAGCAGCAGCTTTGTCTTGCAGCTCTCACACTGCAGACCAAGTCCTTTTCACTAGCTTTGGGAAAAATGGCATGGAAGAAGTTCCACAGCAAACTAAAGCGTGCTTTCAAAATACAAATTTTGTTTAAACTGAGGCCCTTGCCACAAACAGCTTTCATTTCTATTAGCCACTTCATTAAGTGTGCTAATTCTTGTGTAATGTTTATCATGATAATCAGTATAAACAAAGTTCTGTCTTCTTTTAGGGCAGGGTCACTTAGTATTACAGTAAGTATGGATCCCTAATGCCTCTTGAGAAAGCAAAATAAGCTGCACTATATCACTGAGTGATCTATGAACCCAATATGTCACATGAAGCTGAGTTGAAACATAAAACTACTGAGCTAGGCCTGGCTGTTCTGACATTCATTTTCACCCGGCCACTACATGACTGGAGAGGGTGAGTAACAGGACATGAAAAGCCAGGAGGTAAAAAAGGTCACCATCCTGTCTTTCTTTAGTTGGAAAGAAGTAACATTTTAGAATAATGTTTAATCTCCTGTAAGGCCCCTGTAAAATGTTATTTTTCTAACCTCTCATTACTTTAAGAGAGAATGTTCAGAAGTATTTTAATATANATATGTGTGTATATGTGTGTGTGTGTGTGTGTGCATAAAAAAGTTGTTACTTGTAAGGAGGTTTTCTCCACAGGCAATTGTAGCCGTAATAAGCCAGAGAAGGCTGACATTGCATTCAGAAAGAAGTTGGATACACAGGGATGTCTCACAATGAAGTCTGCTTTGTTGGTAAAAGGAAAAGCTATCTGAATGCTGAATTCATCTTGCTTCCTGTTGTTGCAGATATGCACTGTGTAGAAGAGACAGCAATGCGACACTCTTTTCAAAACTGAATTTAAAGATGTAAAGTCATTATGAAACCTGGGACAGATTTTAAGAAGACAGATACAAATGCCTTGCTCACCTCCCACTTGGGTTTGAACCCAAAAACACTTTTAGTACAGACCTACAGAATTTGTCTTGTTTAGGATTTATAACTTGGAAACTAATTTGTATAAATTTGCATTAAAAACATAAAAGGGAAGCTGACACCTTTATATTTGCTAACTGGACAGGGAATTAACCTGGAAAATCAGTAGCTTGCTTCTTGGAAAACAGATGTTTAAAGGAAACTTCATTTTCATCTTCATACAAGCATCCACCAGTTTGCAGATTCACTGAAGCCTGAACCCAGAGAAGACAAAACAAACAAACAAGATAAATATTTTGTCAATTTCACCACCACAAGATGGCAAGATGTCTCAGGATACAGACATGAGAGCTAAGCTCAGCTCACTGCATGCTTGTCTTTTCTCTGAATGAGATGAAGACTAGATTTATGCTTCATCCGTTCATGGTCTTGGTCATAGAAAAAACTGAAGTGTTTTACTTCACTTCTACTCTGATAAGCATATAAATATACACACATTATACATATGAGTTAGGGGAAATTTTTGGCCTGTTAAGAATATATCTGAGAAAACACTTTTTTTTTTTCTTTGTAATTAGATGCAAATAGTGTAATCATTCAAGGTAGTAAGATTAGATTCATACTCTCTTTTCCCTACACAGACTGCCTATGCATATACACACATAGATTTTTTTTTTTTCCATAAAAATAACGACAACACCTGAAATCCCTTCAATCTTTCAAAATTGAAAAAAATGAAACTGGGAATTCACTGTAAATTTTTCTGTCTTCCAATAATGGGGAAGAATGGCTGGAAAGTGCTTGCTCACTAACTGAAGTTGAGATGAAAGTGGCTGTGGACCACTGGCTGCAATAGTTCCTCATCTGAAGGAAAAGGTTGACCAGTAGTGACCGAAGTTTACATTAGGAATGTCATTAGACCACCAACTAGTTCTGCATGCTCCTCTGCATCAGGTATTGTTCATATACATTACATGTGCACAACTTACAGCTGCCCCTTTCCACCTGTGCAAACTCTTCAATCTTTCTGTTTCAGTTCACTTCTCATACAATTACTACAACCAGTTTTGGCAATTTATCACTCCAAGAGATACCAACTTCTATATATTCTTCTGATATTTTTTTATTTGGAGAGTTTACATGTTCACAGAAGAGCTATACTGCCCTTCCAAAGCACACATCTTTTTGTAAAAGTCATATTAGATTAGCATATATCTTGATATGAAAAACTGAGCGTCCTGGATTTCTTGCTTATCATGATAGAACAACTCCTTCAAACCACCAACAAACACTTGAATTATGTTGTTGCATAAGCACAATCCACAAGAATTAACAGTCCATTACATTGAGCTGAACTGATCCTCATCCCATTGTTATCGCTGAAATATTATCTGTGCTCTCTCATCACAGACAGAACTTCCAACATATTTTGTTATCTCTATACCAGATAGTATTTGTGTCTAGCTCCAGTACTTGTCCCATAAGTTAGGTCGCTTTCTAGTCTGTCTCCTAGTTTGCACGTCTTTTCCACTGAAAACAATTATATTAACCTCGGTGATGACTTTCTCTCCAATCTGTCCTTCGTCCTTCACTTTTGACCCTTCTGTCTCAGTGCAGATCTCATGGAAAACATCACTAGTTTAACCATTCTTGTCTGAAACTAGATGATAGAAAATTACTATTTCTTCCAGCTGGAAGACCAGTTCTGTCACTTGTATTTCAAAATGGATTATTAAGGCATCTGAAGAGAAATAGAGAAGGCGTATTTTAAATAAATATTAGTTGTACTCATGAAGAACTCATTGCTTGGAAAAAAAAATGCTTACATTAAAGACATTCAAAGCTATTAATGGGCAACTTAATTATTATGAGTTAATCAATGGCATAACTAGTTCTAGTGAGCAGGTTTCTGTTTTCTTTTAGGAATGAGATACTACAGAGTATCCTGTTAGTGGGATTTTTTTCCTGATTTTATTCAGAACAGAATTCTTTGCCTAACAGGCCTTTTTATCCTGTTGCCATTTCACAAGATCTGTCATAATTACATAACTCGAGCAATTAGAGAAATTCCAGCAAACCAATCAATTAACTCCAATGTGTACCAGAATGTAACATCAGAATGCTTTGTATCAAAATTTAGGTCACAGTCAAGAATTTTCATTACAGTGAGATAAATTCTAAGCTGTGAGCTTGATGCATGTTAGATAGTAAGAGTGTAACAGTAATTCAGCAAGGGACATTAAAAACATTAATGAACAAACACAACAGTCTGAAAACGAAACTTTTAAGAATGCAGAACAGTTCTCTGTAAAAATAAAACCAGGAAACCATAACAGTTTAAAATAAAGGCTTTCCCAAAAGACAGGGAATGTAACTGAAAGTGGAAATTCTTCAATTAGAGTAGTTAATTTGGAGCATAACTGGGTCCTGCACAAAGAAACTAGCAA
Organism: Chauna torquata; assembly: GCA_013399475.1. NCBI lineage: Eukaryota > Metazoa > Chordata > Aves > Anseriformes > Anhimidae > Chauna > Chauna torquata. Next base: position 34,318 of record VXAL01002498.1, read on the forward strand.
GAGCATATAGTTAATTGAAGACAAAGCTGTGAATTAGTCTTAAGATAAACATTTGGTATTATTAAATTCCATGGAATATGCATTAAATTAGTCTAGCTGAAGATAAGAGAGGTGCTGCATTTTTCTGGAGCTTCTTATAGTGGAAGCGTTTCTGTAAACTGAATTACTGCTTCAGTAACAATAACTATCCATTGTTTGGTTGTGTTCCCAACATTTCCTTCAATATCATCCTACAAGTTTCTTTGGTGGTGGGTCCAACCATGAAAGAATTAAATGCGATTGTCAGTCTGTCCGTGGTCCAAGGCCATACTATGACTGTAGTAGACATGCATTACGTTTAAGTGCTAAGCCAGATGGCAGGTGATGGACGCCTGGCTGATATTTTTAGCACTGTAAATTTATGACCGTTTGAAGGATTCCCACATTAAGGAATAACTGTAACAATTTCTGGAAGTGTTTTAAATATATGAAAGCTTTATAGCTGAAGTGCTGAAAGGCTGCAGGTCAAGAATAACACTTTCAAGGCAACCTTCGAGAAAATTTGTTTGCATAACTCTTTCCAGATAATCGCAGAGAAGTAAACTCTTTTAGAAACTGCAATAATCATCACACTTTTTCCTTTAGAATATATATTGTGTGTGATGTTCCAGGCTGAACTGTAAGAACACTGTTAAAGCTAATGACTTTTCTTAAAACTAAAAATGATTCCTGCAGAATAGCTTAATGTAAGATGAATTATTCATTTATTAAGAACAGTGATTTTTTCTCACAACTTGAGCCATTAAAAAGCATTTCATATGCTTCTTGGTGCTTTCGTTAATGTTCACCTTATTATCTTTTTTTTTTTTTAAAAAAAAAAAACAACTTCATCCTCTTTTTGGAATGTGACTTTTACAAATCTCAGACATAATCTGATAAAAATTAAATTAGCAGAGGTCTATGTTTAATGATGGTTGAAAAGCTACATGGGCAATTAATTCTCTGTGATTAGCTTTGTTGTTAGCTAGGCAAACTTCAAAAAAAAAAAAAAAGTAAATTCTAGAAAGATATCTGTTGAAGGCTATCAGAGGAGGGAGAAAAAATGGAAAATGCTTCTTTATACCAATTGGTACTCGATGCCATTTTAAAACTGGCATTAAAATTTTTGCCAGCCTAACAGATGGCCGTAAGTGCTGCTATTCAGGAGAAACCAAAATGTGCATCAGCTTAGAGGATCTGGGTAATGTTCTTATCCAGGGGATATCAAAACTGAAATTGGAGCCAGATTTTCTTCTCAGTTACAAGGATGTAAAAACTGGATTTCCTTTTTACAGTCCTGATATCAGCAGCCCAAAAGTTTTGTTCTTTTATAGAAAACCATCAGTAACAAATCCAAGCTCTGGATCCATTCAGATCTGAATCTGTATGGATTGCTTCTCAAGACTGATTGTTTAGGCTGTCAGTCTTTTGAGACTAACTGCATACTTCTCTTGTTCCTAGTTTCTGTGAGTAGACCTACAATGGCCTTTTGGTTTGGAGCCTGATAGTACACCGAGGCTCAAAACTCCTCAGGAACACACACAACCTATATGGTGTCATCTCACTTTTTCATCTTAGGTCTTAATCCAGTTAGGAAAATGGAAGGATAGTGGATGGATTGACAATAACTTGATTTTCATCCTGCAAGCAATAGATGATGCAATCTGCTTAAGTGTAACTTTGAATTAAAAAAAAAAAAAAATAGTCACTACAAACACAGAGGAGTTTCCTTAACTGCTGTGACCATTTCTAGAGTAAGACTAGGTCTAGTGCACTCTGTCTTAAAGTATATCATACAAGTAAGATTAGATTTGGATTTCTTACTTTCTTTTCCTTCCAAACCTCCACAAGAATAACTGTCTTAAAAAATCTTATATTTGATAACATTAAACGTGTGCTCTGTCTCACTTGATTTTATACTTTACTATTAGCTTGGTTAGACAGCCTTTTGTCTAACCTCAAAAATGAACAAATATAATCCTCTAGCTACGTTCGTCTCCTGCTGGTTTGATGCACTTTGGTTTCTCCGAGAGAACACTGGAATTATTGATGCTACTTAGACATTGCATCTTAATGACTCTTCAGGTCCTAGCAACTCCAGGTTTTGTTATCAGCTGTGTACCCTAAAAAGAAAATATGGTTTTTGTTTTGTTTTGTTTTCCTGCAATACAGAATCAAGAGACTAGGGATAGAGGGTGTGAGGGCAGGGAGGGAGAGGGGAGTGGAGTTAAAGATTTACTTAAGACAATCTCCACACCTTTTTGCATACACCACCTGGAAAAATATAGAGAAGATCAGAGTTGTCATATTAGTGTCAACTAAACATATAATGCAGATACGTTACATGTGTCATGATCTCAGGACCCATTCATTCCTCTACTCTGTGGAAATGAGTAATTTTTCATATGAAATAATTCTTCCAAATACCCTATTTTAGATTAATATTCAATCTAATGCATTAGCCACACCTTTAACATGTATGGAAGAAAGAAACTAGTCAAACTAGTTCTAAATAGCAGACTTATGAGCAACCTCATTTCTTTTCACCATGAAAAGTGCACAACTATTCCCATACAGATTTTAAAAATCTTGTGGCATTATTAAGATAACTTAGCATTTTCTTCTAATCACAACCAAACAAAACAAACAAAAAAAAGCAGGAAAAAAATCCACCTATACAAGTTACATCTAGGAAAACTTGAAGTAGAGGCTAGATCAAATAACTTAGATGCCTACAGGCAATGTTAGAGAAGAAAGAGAATTTGAAAGAAAACCATAACTTATATGTGCAGCTAGGACATGATAATACATCTGCTGTCAACTGCCTCCAGCCAGAGCCTAGCTGATTGCTGTCACCCTTCTAACATAAGCTGTTGCTCCTGGTGATTTTGCTGCCTAAGGTTCTCGTGTAACTGTGCATTAACCTATTTCAGTCAAAACTTAATTTAGCAAAGATCTGGTATTTACTTTGCTTAAGTAAGCATTGTCTATTTTAACAGAACAGATTAGGGATTCCTTTCAGAGAGGGTAGAATGCTAGTTACGAAATGTCATGCACTTCAATATTTGTATTAGCTGTGATCCATAGGCAATCTGTATCTAGGATACTGTTCTGTTTATGTTAATGCAGCTGTTTACACTTTGTACTTACAATTTCCTCATTTACATTTAGCTAATCAGCTTGGACTGATGCCTTAGTGTTATTTATTTACAGATTTGCTTTTTCAAAATATACAGAAGCAGTTTTTATAGGTTATATTATTTCTGAAAATTTTTATCACCACCAAAGTACAGTACTAATTAAAAATGCTTGATACTTCACAACATTGAATGACCTGCATTTGTTCTGGCTCCACAACTGAGTCACAATAATTGAAATTCTTAGTTGCAGTGTCAGAGTTTCAAAGTAAAACTAAACCATGCCAACATGGTTCATTAACCACTTTCAGTTATTCTTGGTGCTTTCAAAGGTGCTAGCTGCTACAGTGAGAGAGAGCATCTGAGAAAACAGGTAGATGAGGAAGTAAAATAAAGGTCTCTTGCCACCTAAAAGGTATATCATCTTTGAGATAACATTTGCCTGGAACTCTGACAGATGAGAGGTGTTGACTCTTACAGTAGGGAAATTGCAACTAATCATACAGGAAATTTTAAGCCTAAATTTTATTCACTATATGCAGAAAAATGGGCATAAAACACGCTTCTATCTTTGGAGCATTCAAAAAATAATCACACTGAAGTATATTATCTTCTGCTCTCTCTGGTTTTGACAATAAATCTCAGGTAACATCTACGATGAGAGAGGGACAAAAAAATTAATTAGCATCTTAATCTTAACATAGTGCTTCAAAAAATTAATGGAACTTTTTTCACCAAGTTAGAGGGAAAAAAAGTCTCCTTATCATAGGAGATTGACTACTACTACACTTCTAAATTTAAATCGAGATTTTAAAAACATATTTATTTATACAAATATATTAATACAAATACTGCTATAGTTTTTGGCAGGGAATGCATGTAGCCATATAATCAATATTCAATTTTTAGTTTATTTTACATGTTGAGCTTGAGAAATTATGTTGAAGATTGGATAGTAGTCTCACTTTGCATTTTTTTACTTGTAATTTACTGTTATTTTCTATCAAATGTAAAGTAATATATGCTTAAACTATAAAAGGAATACTTTTTTTCCCTAGCTCTCTATTGATATACAATGGAAATAGAAAGTCAAATAACTGCATCTGGTGCCTTCAAATGTAACCTCCAGAACGTAAAAACAGTTATTGGCTAATGCTCTTACGTTTGATTCACATCATTATATTACTGTTACTTTGAAGTACAGAATATATCAGCACACAATAATTGCTGTGCTTATCTTACCATGACATTCCTAACAAAGCAGAAGTACTGATATCGATGACTCAACCAAGGATATCAACCAAATTAACTCTGCAGTGAAGAGGATACTGTGCTCCTTCACTTGAATTTCCAGCAAAGTTTCCATTCCTTTTTATCATTCTTTTTTCCTAAAGTCTTAAATAGAATGTCTGGCTCATAAAAAGTATTTCTTGCATCACTGCTATATTGAAAGGTAGAGAAGCACTCTTCTTTTTGTCTGGTTTGAATTCAGCGTCAAACTACACAAGTCTGACCAGGACGATAGATCATGTTCATGGGGCATGTTCAACCTTAAACACTCACTATCTCTTTTAGAGGGAAGTGGCAAACCAAAATTAAACTCAAAACTACATCACCTGAACATGCTATTCAGTCAAGTTGAAAATAATGATGATTGGTAACATCAAAACCAAGTCTTCTGTTGCTCCATCCCTACTCTTTATCCACTGCCTAAAATAGAAGCAGATCATTTTTGACTCCATGAATACTGTTCAACGGCAAATACTCCCTTGCGGTAATGACATATTTTAACCCATAAGTTACATTTACTATTCTTTTCGTGATATTTTAATTCATGTGACCATTAATGACTTTATGACTTTTAAATCTTCTTCTCATTTTAGGATTTCAATCATACCCTTAAAAGTACAAACTATTTTGGAAGATACACATTTATACATTTCACTGTAGTCTTTATATGGTACTTGAGTGGGAAAAGGTTGTAATGCAATCAGTTTATGAAGTGGAAAAAAAGGGTGTGGAGTTAGTATTATTTGTACAATTTGTACATTTTTCCTTATCCTTATGTTCGCAACCTTCCGCCCCACTCCCCCCCCAAAAAGGGGGGGGGGACAGGGACGGGGCGACACAGAATATGTAAAGACAGAACATGGATATTCAAACAATATCTGAAAATCACTTCAAGCTATCACTAGCATTTTAAGTATATTTATCATTCATTCATTTAGGTGTATTTGTCATTAATCATATGGTGATCATATGGCACCAACTATTCACAGCTAATATTGCCTTTTATATCTACTTTTATAGATATATGGGTGTGCAGAGGGAAAAGACCTTCCAAAAGTGAACAGAAGATAACATTTAACCATGTTATCTTTGTTAAAAAGTGTTTAGAGTAAAAGTGAACATACCATGGAAATTAAAAGCTGCTGCAGATTTCCATTATTTTAATGTTATTTCAGTTAATTTCAAACACAGCCAACATTGCAGGCTCAATTCTATGTTAGTGTAAGGTGAAGAATGGGGTCATTTAACAATTTCTGTTACCCATACCTGACCCATCGTGCATTAAAATAGACAAATTTCTGATTGCTTAGAAGAGCACCAAAATAAGACAATCCTTTAAGTGGACATCAGTTCTCCATTAAACATAACAATTCATTTGTTCTGTTGTACCAGCTCAAGGACAACAAAACTTCTCTCAAGCCCACAAACCTTACTCAAAAGCTGTATTAATGTTCACCTTTGTGTTTCTAAGGAGTATAAACCCTATGCCTCAAAAACTTTCCCTGAAGGAATGAGGAACCAACACAAAAATAAGAGCAACAAAAAATTACTCCAATTTTTCCCCTAAACCTACTTTTATGAGGTGTAATTCAGAAGGTGTATTTTCAGATGTAAGAAGGCTGTTGCTGCATTGCACAATGAACTGTCATGCATCTAAGCAGAGCAAACAGATTATTCTGAACAGAACACTGATGGCACAGCTGTACAGTGCTTAATGTCATTTCTATTGTTTTCTAGTTGTTCTAGTCCCTCTAGAACTTTCACAAAAGTTGTGATACTTATTACACATGATCTCATTCTTCCACAACAAAATAAATCTAAGAAACTACTTCCAGTTGCCTACTAGTAACACTAACTGAATGTTGCCAAACTGGAGAAAACATTAGTAATTGAATTGAAATTATTTTTTAATTATATGCTTTCCCCACCATTATCTAATGTGACTTGGTTGAAAGCATACAACTCCAAAGGAATAGGTATTTTGACTGAAAGTAACCTGGATTTTTTTTTTTTTATGAACAGGATGACATTTTAGACTACATAAAAGGCTGTTAAAAAAGAGACTTATAAATCCCATTAAATGCCCTGAGTTCCAGGCAGGCAAAGATTCTGATCTTTGTCTTTTGAATGAAGAGAGGGATGGAAAAAAAAAAAAAAAAAAAAATCTTTTTTTTTTTTTTTACTAAAAATTTTGCTCATTAATTTTTTTCCTT
>VXAL01002498.1:48093-66084 GCA_013399475.1 Chauna torquata
GGAGGGAGAGAGAGAGGGAGGGAGGGAGGGAGGGAGGAAAGGAAAGGAAGGAAAGGAAGAAAGAGCTCTTTTACTGTGTGCATGTGTGCATTCTTTCTGGCTTTCTTGTTCAGACCTGGAAAACTAGCCTTGGGTACATTCTACCTTACAAAGGAGTACATCTTCATATGCAAGATCTATACTATTATTAGCATTTGTTTCATTCCTTTGAACAAAAAAAAATATAAGAGCACAGATTTTGAAAAGCTATTTGACTGCCTTGAGAAGCCAAACTGATCAATTGGGCATACCAGCAGCCTAGTCACTGTCATGTTTTGGAATTTAATAGTGAAAAAACAATCCTTTAAGAAAAAGAAATCTATTCTGTAACATCCATCAATTTGTCATTATTACTTCCTTTAACTCCCCACTACAGACACCCATCTCTTGTCTCCAGCTAAGAGCTTTCAGGGGAAGGATCATCACTTTGTCCTAAGATCCAGAGCACTCAAAACAATATATTGTTTTTCTGTGTGCCTCTTGTGCTATTGTAATGCAAAGAACTTTTACTAAAAACTAAAACACAAACAAACAAACAAAAAAACCAGCCAATTCCTACATTAATATAGAGAATGTTTTAATAGTAAAACACAGAATGAGTCACAGATTAAAGAAATCATCAATTCTCAATCATTTTCACATTTACTGTAATAATAATTTATTTCCAGTCCTTAGACTGATGGTTTTCTTCCCTATTCAACCTAACTTCAAATATGATAATTTTCAGTGTATTTTCTCTGTATACGATTTCATTCCTTATTTATTTGTTTATTTTACTACACAGTACATTTTAGTTACGTTCCTAGCTCTTTTCTCATTGTGAAAAATATTTCTCTAGTTTTTGAGGAAAGACTTTTATTCTTGTGTCCTCCAAAGTGTGACTGACTCTGCCCTCAGCTATGGGGAATCTTGCTGACAATGGACTGGCTTTTGACCCAGAGACACATTTCCACTTTGCAACGAGAGTTTAAACGCTGCTTCTGCTCTTCTGTGTTCCTAATTCCCTGAAGAAGGTCACTAAGTGCAAAAAGCTGGATTGAGCAGTCTGTATGTGGCTAAAAGATAAATGCACTTTGAATTGCACGCAAATAAAAGTCTTCTCTTAGAGACTTTTTTTTTTGAGCTGAAAGGCTGAATTCAATTATGTTTTTACACTGCCAAAAGATAAACATGCTTTGAACTCCATCTGCATTTAAGAAAAGAAGGTTATTTTTTTTGTAGTCCTGTGTTTTCTGGAGTAGCACCTCATTTCCTTAAGAACTTCCAGTTTTGAGAATCCAAATGTAAAAAAGATTCCTCTGTATATTGATAATACTGTTGGGAGCACAGCTGAAGCACTGTATAAATTCTTATGGTAAGCCTTTTTATATTTTTGTTACTCTTCATCTAATAATGTTTCTTGTCTCATGAAAAATCCTTCCCCTCCTTCCTTCCTTTCCATCCCTGTTTCCTTGATCTTTCCTCTCTCTGCTTTTTACTTATTTTATTATCATGGAACCATGAATCTTCTGCAAAAAGAAAAATATTTCCTAATGAGAGAAAAAATCTCCCTCTAATTCTAACATAAGAAATAAGCAATTTCCGTACTGATAGAGACCTATCATTGTTCTGTCCCGGTTACCAAGAGCCATATCCTATCTGCAACAGCAAAAAGTATATGATAGAGACAAAGTCAACATCAGGGATATTAACCATTGATTACTTAGCATTAAATTAGCTAGCATTACATTAGCTGATTCATTTCACCAGAGCTTTCCTCAAGCCTGTCCTTCCCTTTCCTGCCCCTGTTTGTGTGCCCGCTTCATCAGTGGTGTTGTTCTGACCACACTATGATTGGATAAGAGTTGTGAGGGTACATTTTCTTCTTTGATTGTTTTTAAAAAAATACTGATCTTCCTTCATTTTTTAATTCAAAGGTCTTAAGCATTGAAGAGCAGAAGAAGGCTATAAATGCCTGTAGAGCAAAGCATCTGGTTAGGTCACTGTTGAGATAAACTATCTAGTATGAAAAACAAATATCAGAGAACATGACATACCCACTTGCCAAGTTTTGTGAGTTCCTTTTAACTCTTACTTGTTCTCAGACAACACAAGGGAAATTATGCAAGAATCTTGCATGACACAAATTGCTTCAGGTGGCTTAAATCCAAAAAATTGTGTTGAGCTCAGTTTCAGTACTGTGTCATGTATATCCTATCTTATCCTGCCATCGTATTGATCTTTTTTTTTTTTGTATCTTTTAAGTCAGTGACTCACTTATCTTACGCAATCAAACATCTGCTTTCCAGCACCTTATCAAATCTGTTCAGAGGCAAAAGTAATTTAGAACACTTTTCATTTCATATTACAAGCTCTAAAGGTTATGTGTAAGTTTAAGATACCAACATAAAATTTTTGTTGCCTTAACAACAAATATCTTTACCTTCTCTAAGGCTTTCTGTTCTACAGAAACCTCAGAACTACGCAAACATTAGACAACCATATTCTAACAGAAACACTATTCTGTTTTTGAAATTGAATCGTGATTTCTGTAATTTGGTCAAGGAATTATCAGTGCTCTGTGACTTTTTAATATATGAAGATATATATANTTGCCATGTGACCTTAATATGTATATATATATTTTTCCCCCCTGTGGCTAAAGAGTAAAGTGCTCTCTCTGCTCCTCTGTTACCTGCTAAACACTTGACAGTAGAGAACAGTGATTCCACAGCTCATTACCTGTTACTGCAACCTACCTCTGATCTATTACAGATGCAGTGTCTGTAATTTTGCAAAGCACCCTACTCACCTACAACAGTCCCTCTCATAAAGCAAATCAATCATTCACATTCTTCTCATTTATCATCAGTGACTTTGGCTGACAGAAGCTGCAGCTACACATCTCTCTTAAAAGTCTCATATATTTCACTCTATAGTATTAACTAAAGCCACATTTTTTCAACCTGAAAACTACCTTATGTTTGTGAAATGCACTTGTCAAAACCCACAGCATTTCTAAATGTGTCGTAAAGGATCAATATAATATTTGACATCATGGTTTTGTGTTATGATTGCACAAATGTAGGATTTCCAAGCTTACAAAATCAAAATTAACACTTGATGCTCAATCTTTTAGAATTAAGCCTAAACAACTACTTTTCTGAAACAATCCAAGGACACGCAGATAGATTGTTTATTTCTTACTTACAGACCTTCACATCTGTAATGCATGTAGAAAATCCATATAAACTTTAAAAGGAAAATGCATATAAAAGATTGCTTCCATTAGGAAAGGTTAAAAACCCTACCAAACAACAACAAAACCAATGACAGGATCACTTGGGCACATGAAGGACTTCTATCGTGTTTCCATCAAAGCTTTTTTACTTCTGCGTTTAATACTTCATGACTAATTCTTTTCTACCCATGCAATGCAGCATTTAAAGTTTCAAGGAGGAAGACAAACAAGCTATTCTAACATTCGTTTCAAAACACAGATTTTAATAAGGGAAGATATATTTGCATGCTCTCCTTGAATTAGATGATCTTTGAGGGCAGTGCATGCATAATGAAATTATCTGAGTATAGCTTCTATAACATTAAAATATTCGACCAGCTTCCCCAAGTCTCTGGAAAGGTCTTTCCCTGCTTTCTAAAACAACAGTAGTTACCACCATTGCACTAGGGAAACTGTGGAACACAAGGCATAAGCAGAGGCGTGGATAGACAATACTGGAGACTGAGGATCTATATAGACTGTCCATGCAGATCAGTAGCAAAACTGACTAAAATTATCAGTAGCTCTAGCAGAGCCATGTGCCATGGCAGGAGAAACTAAATGTTACTGACTCCATTTTTTATTTTCAGAGTTGGGATTATGTTTGTATTCTTTTTGATTCTAAGATAATAAATATATAATTGTATAAGCACACACATATATATTTTACTCCAAAGAATCATTCTGCTTACAGCACAAATAACAACTCACATTAGAACCAGTAACTTGCAACTCCTGGGGAAAAAAAAAAAAAACAAACCAACAACAACAACCAGAACTCTCCATTCAGAAATGCTAAAAATATCACAATCAATGCCTGTAGTAAATTCATGAGCATATACTGCAAGCACATATTCTTCTTCAGATTTCTTTTTCTAAGTGTATAGTCAGCAATCCTCTGCAGTATATACTAAGTTCAAAATTCTAAGAGGATATCTAAGAGAATTCCTGCTTCCAGAAATGAGTTCATTTGCTAATAGATGTGTTAAAGAAAGTGACAAAGACTAGCTATCCTTTTCTGGGTTCACAGGACAACAGCAAGGGAAGAAATCAGATCAAACTATCCTTTCAGTTTTCCTGCTGAAATCCTTTTACAGTCCTGGACTAGCTTTTAGTCACATGAGTGCATGGAGCATTTCTTCAACTTAATATTTTTTCCAAAATACTCAGTGATTGGCAAAAAATAAGGAAAACAAGAACTTTTGTCCCTATGTAGCAGAAATAAGTGAATACAAACAATAAAATCTCTCCTGCAAATACAGAAGATAGGTCTTCACCAGCACTGATATAAAACCTGACTTTAGAAAGAGATCTAACTGTTTTGGAAAAAGCCAGCACAAACAACATCCCAAAAGATTTATTTTCTTTTTTTTTTTTCTAGTTAATCAAATTGTAATTCATAGTTCTAGATAGGCATTCCGGTCACAAGTGGTGTTCCCCAGGGCTCAGTACTGGGGCCAGTTCTCTTCAATATCTTTTTCAATGATCTGGATGAGGGGATTGAAAGCACCCTCTGTAAGTTTGCAGACGATACCAAGTTGGGCGGGAGTGTTGATCTGCTCAAGGGTAGAAAGGCTCTACAGAGGGATCTGGACAGGCTGGACTGATGGGCTGAGGCCAACGGTATGGGGTTCAACAGGGCGAAGTGCTGGGTCCTGCACTTGGGGCACAACAACCCCATGCGACACTACAGGCTGGGGGAAGAGTGGCTGGAAAGCTGCCCGGTGGAAAGGGACCTGGGGGTACTGGTCGATAGCTGGCTGAATAGGAGCCAGCAGTGTGCCCAGGTGGCCAAGAAGGCCAACAGCATCCTGGCTTATATCAGAAATAGTGTGGCCGGCAGGACTAGGGAAGTGATTGTCCCTGTGTACTTGGTCCTGGTGAGGCTGCACCTCGAATGCTGCGTTCAGATTTGGGCCCCTCACTGCAAGAAGGACATCGAGGTGCTGGAGTGTGTCCAAAGAAGTGCAACGAAGCTAGTGAAGGGTCTGGAGAACAAGTCTTATGAGGAGCGGCTGAGGGAGCTGGGATTATTTAACCCGGAGAAAAGGAGGCTTGTGTTCCTTATTGTTCTGTACAACTACCTCAAAGGAGGTTGTAGGGAGGTGGGGGCTCTGTCTCTTCTCCCAAGCAACAAGCGATAAGGCGAAAAGAAATGGCATTATGTTGTACAAGGTGAGGCTTAGGTTGGACATTAGGAAAAATTTCTTCACTGAAAGGGTTATGAAGCATTGGAACAAGCTGCCCAGGGAAGTAGTCAAGTCACCATCCGTTGAGGTATTTAAAAGGCACGTAGATGTGGTGCTTAGGGACATGGTTCAGTGATAGACTTGGCAGCATTAGGTTAGCGGTTAGTCTTGGTGATCTTAGATGTCTTTTCCAACCTAAATAGTTCTATGATTCTATGATTTCTACTTGTAGATAAATAGCCTACTTTTTCAAGAATCAGCAAATCATTCTCCTACATACAAGAGCAACCCTTTTCCTCAAATCTACTCTGTACTTGCTTTTAAATAGCAAACTCAGTTGTCCTCCATCCTCCCTGAATCTTGTGGTGGGAGATCTCTAACTCTTATCTTTCCTCATAGGCACTGAAAATGTTTCCCTTTGTAAACAAGAGGATAGGTAAGGTAAAGGATCTGTTAAGGACTCTGAGCCCCAGAATGCTTCTTCATAGTTGCTCTGAGTTACAGCCCACTGATCAGTATGTAGTTTTAATTTTAAAAGCACTAACAAGGTGTGAAAAGTCTGTAACTGTGATTAAAACCAGAAATGATGCAGTGCACTCGTGACTGAGGGAGTTAATGTTTGACACCTCAAGGGACTGTTGGAAGATTTTTTTCTTCCTTCATGGCATTTGTAAAATCACTCAAAAGTGTGGTTATTACTTTTTTTTTTTCCCTTTCCCTAAATAGCAAGTTGTTAATGTGGTCCTAGTCAAGATTAATGTCAAAACAATACAAGTTTTGTCTTTAAAGTGCAGAACACAATCTGTACCACACAGTACAGCAAGCATGTCAACATCGGGTAAGAATACTGAATATATTTTTTCAAATATTAAAGAAAGACATCAGAGAACTTTAACTCATGATGAGTTAAAGACATGCTTACTGCACATTGATAACAGTTTCTGAGGGAAAGGCAAAAGATGAGATGTTTTACTCCATTTCACAATTTCCTTTTTTTTTTTTAATTTTTTTTTTTTAACATACTTATGAGCATTCTGTGCTTTATGACTTGTTTTCCCCAAGTAAAACTCCAACTAGTTCCTCTGAAACCCAGAGAGGTTCAATGGAGCCTGACCAAATATTGGGACAACTTCCACTCAGCAAATTTAATGACTTGAACTCAGATGTTAATGGAAAACACTCATCCAGACATATTCTCCAGTCCTATAGAACTGCTAACTGCTTGATTTTGTGAGTTTGCTGTACATAGGAGTGCTTTGAAAATTAAGTTCTGTTGTCTTTTGAATACATAAGTTTACCCACAAAAATTGTTACACTTGTGAACTAATGCAAAAAATTCCTTTTCTTTCCTCTGCAGTAGCCTGCCGGTTTGGGAACAGAACAGCACAGACTGCACAGCATACATAAGGTTTTCAAGAGAAGTCAAGACTTCACAGGACTGTGGAGAAGGTATTTAGCTGTAGGTCAACCTCATACACGCAGATGAAAAAGTTATGCATAAATGCGATGAAAAGTGCAAAAGTGTAGGAAAGCCTTAATTGAAAACACTTGCATACGCCCTCGATAAAGCCAGAACAGGATCAAAGACAGGGTGCTACTACTGTAGTCAGTAGATTGGAAGAGCAGCTTCATGACTGAAACAGTGAATGAGTCTAGTTTCCGTTTAAGACAGGCAATCACTATTTTTGAAGCTGATTAAAGTTTAATGCATAACTCCCATTTTCTTTCCAATATGCACTTCCTCACATAAAGCAACTGAAGCCCTCTCAAGGCTTTCCCAGTATATATATGCAAGTATTAATTTGATGTACCATATTACTCTATGGTAAGCCATGACTACCAGTTAGCTGAAAAGTCCAAACTTTCAGAGAAGAGTTCTGAGTTGCGCAAAGGTTTTTCACAACAAGGGCTTTTCAAATGCAGGAGCCAAGTTACTTTAACAGGCTGCACTGAATTACGCTGCTTGAGGCTTGTGACCAGTGGTTCAAACATAAATGAGCACCTACCTGTGCACATCTTCATAAAGGATAGACCTCATGAAGTAGCTGAAGTAGTCCAGCACTTAAGATGCTATCTTAAGTAAGTAGCATCTCCAGGACAGCTGTTACAGGTGAACTAGAGGCATCACTGCTTGCTGCTCACAGCAGGGCTCATAAGCTTCCTGCCTCACAAACATTCTTAGTTGTAAACCCTGCTACAAATCAACTGAGTGCTGTTTGCACTACAGTGGGCATATAATCTTCCAAATGAGAATGGGATGCTAGTTTTCAAGCGCTGTTTATGGGTCTTTTTGCACTAGATGGGGATCATACATCATTCACAACTTGTCACTCAGATTCTGTTAAAAACATAAATAAGTATTTATCCGTAAAACAAAAGAAGGGAATCTATTTTATTAGTCCCCTGGAGAATCTAAACAAATTATGCAACATCACACTTCCACCTAGTAGAAAGTAATAAATTATGTATGTAGAAAGGAGAAATAAATGTGGAAGCATCAAAGAAGAACAGAATACATCATAAGAATGCTGTTCACTCTACGGGATACAAGGCTCTATTGCTTTTTCTATTCTGAACCTGCATGCTCTGGGGATCATCTTTGCCTTAAAGCAATTCTTTTCTCTTGACATACTACCCTACAGTGGATGTGCTGTGTTTCTTCTATTTTTGTCCATCTGTGTAACCAGCAAGGAAATCTTAAGTGCCACTGTATGGATACCTATACTGTTGAGATTCAATGGGCAATTACCTCATACAAAATGTCAGTGTAAAAGACTATTTAAACTAAAGCATAAGTAACCTCTATTACTGGATACTGAGAGTTTAGGGTTATCTTATCATTATCATCAGTTAGGAGTTTCAGTNCCTTTCTGTTTTGCCTAACACTTTGAATTGAGCCTTATTTTTCACAGGGCACAATGAAACTTCATTCTTCACTTTCTTGAGAGGAACCTTATGCATGATGCCTCTAGCTCTGGCAATTCTGGTATGAGTTGCTAATGCACATTCAAAACTGTTTCCTCGTGTTCCAACAACATTCATTAGCAGCACCAGTCACCCCAACACAGACATAAATGTCAGCTGAGAGTTCTGCAGCAGCTTACTGCTGCGGTTAACTTCAGCAGCACTGCCGTGGCAAATGACAGGGCATAAATTAGACCTGATGACATTTCTGCCTCTGAAGTCTTGGCTCCTGCATATTGCTGCAGCTGCTTTGATCTTCATAGACTCATCTATCTCTTGCAGAACATTCCAAAACTCTTTGAATTGAATTCTATTTACTATTAATCAAGTCATAAGAAAGCAGCAAAAATATCACACTCACTTTTTCCTCTTGGATACTTTGCTGTAACAGGAAGGCAGAATGTAGGCTGCTAATCATGCTAAAGCACCTCTTTAAAAAAAACAGGGTGCTTTGGCTAACAAAGGCAAGAGGTCATTTTGTCCTAATGATAAGCTACAGTTTGCAAGACAGAAGGGTGCAGAGCTCTGCAATTAGGGCAATAAAGTCTCAAAACAGAAGGCAATTTTTTCCACATTACCTTTATATTTATGTTTGGTAGTTTTATCCACAGAAGAACATCCAATTACCCTTTTCTGTAGATCACACAGTTTCTTATCTAAAGTTTCAAAAAGCAAAATGTTTAAGCAAAGTAGTGAATGGAAGAGACTGCTAGCTTTTACTTTGCTGATTTAGACCTTGTTTCACCAGAAATGTTAAGGTGTTATGAACTTTTGTTCACCCTTGCATCCACATAAGATGGACAGAGAGAATAAAAAAAAGATCTTGGAAGGAGAGAACTGCTAATCTTGTACTGTAAAACATAAAGTTTACCAAGCTGAACTAGTTAGCTTACTAAGATCTACTACATTATTTAGATCCCAGTTTGCTTTATAGCTAACTTCCAAAAATGAAAGATATTTATTGAAAAACGCTCTCTGTACTATTTCCAGAATGAACCATGTTTGCACTAGGATAAAAACTCATAACTTGAAGCGCACAAAAATAAACAGTCCGAACAGAACTAATATTAGATCTGATATTGGAACAGGCTCCTGTGAGTTGTTTGCTGTTATTTTGACATGTAAGGCTCCAGTTAGCCTTACTACCCTTTTTGTACTACAGAGAAATAGCATGACTCTACTTCTTTATAAAATCTGAGTTAGGTTAGAAAAAATTAGTCAAAAATATCTTAGCCTCACTTTTATTTATTTATTTTTAAACGCCATGGTATTTTGGGGGCAGCTTAAATCAGCAAATATTGATTGTCGTAGTGTCAGGAATGTATCTACATTTAGAGTGTTTGATCCTTATCTAGCCCCTTGAATTTCTTGTATGTGGAAAACTTCTGTTAGAGGAAAAAAATTACAATTTATTTTTAGTTTCTCTATATTTAGAGAAGCCACAGGCAAGGAAGATTACAGAAATATCCAAAGATTAGTTACAAAATTAAAACAAACAAAACTTTATAACAATAACTACTATTTGATGTATATTTATGCATGCTCCAATAAATTCAAGTCAGCTTTTTCATCTCTCGCAAACTCAAATTAACTGCTCAAATGTAAAAAGTAAAAGAGTTTACAGAATATAGAAGGCAAAACCTTATACCAAAAAGCATTGAAGAGAATTACCACTATCATTTAAGTCTAAGTAATGTAGTAGTGTAATTATTTTGGAAAAACAGATTCATAAGAGGAATCTATATCCTGGGGTGCATCAAGCACAGCATTGCCAGCTGGTTGAGGGAAGGGATTGTCCCACTCTACTCTGTGCTGGTGCAGCCTCACCTCAAGCACTGTGTGCAGTTTTGGGTGCCACAACATAGGAGGGACATGAACCTATTAAAGAGTGTCCAAAGGAGGGCTACAAAGATGGTGGAAGGTCTGGAGGGGAAGGTATATGAGGAGAAGCTGAAGTCACTTGGGTTGTTCAGCCCAGAGAAGAGGAGACTGAGGGGAGGCCTCATGGCCGCCTGCAGCTTCCTCACGAGGGGAGCGGAAGGGCAGATGCTGATCTCTTCTCTCTGGTGACAGCGACAGGACCCGAAGGAATGGCATGAAGCTGTGACATGGGAGGTTCAGGCTGGGTGTTAGGAGAAGGTTCTTCACTGAGAGGGTGGTTGGGTACTGGAACAGGCTCCCCATGGATGTGGTCACAGCACCGAGCCTGCCGGAGCTCAAGAAGCATTTGGACAGTGCTCTCAGACATAGGGTCTGGTTTTGGGGTGGTCCTGTGTGGAGCCAGGAGTTGGACTCAATGGTCCTTGTGGGTCCCTTCCAACTCAGGATATTCTACGATTCTACTTTCAGAGGCTAGCAAGTCTCACATTCGTTTCTAAATAACTCGGCTGAAGAAAGCAGGTTATCACAGATGTTGGAGGTTTTCAGGCTGCGTGCTTGAAATATCTAGCATTCCAAATGACTACACATGGTCTAATTGGAACATGTGGAGAAAACCTGATTTTTGCTCCCAGTAGTTTTTGCTCCTCCTCAGCCAGAGGTCTAGGCTGCATTCATCATAAATAGTGCCAACCAGGTGTTCCACCTATTCTTACTAGCTAGAGTAGACCACAATCTCTGGAACAGACAAAATAAAGAAACCTGGTGTCTTCACAGCATATTCATTTCATATTAGTTACCAGAAATTATGATCTATAATGGCCTGCAACCACAGTCAGCCAAATATAAATACAGACATACAAAGTGCTCCCGAAACCCAGGGTGATAAGTGGAAAAAAATCATAATCAGAACACATTTGTGACTGTGAAACCTGGAAACTCCCAATTCACAGCACTGAAGTCTATAAGCTGCCATAAGTAAATCCAAGCTACACAGCATGACAAGAACACACAGACACTTGCAAATAAATCCTGTCAAAACAGCTTCTATAAACAGCTTCATGAAAATAAATCAAAACTGTCAGACAGTTCTATATTTTCAGTATAAGACAGAAAATATCTTCATTACATCCTTTCCTAAATTTGGTGGCATCTCTTCAGATTTTCTTGTTTCATTTATTTTATTATTTTCTGCATCACAATAATATCATGATTATGTGTGGCCAAGAAAGTTTACACGTATTCTTAAGAAAATGCAGTTGAACTCTGTATGCTAGTCAAGACATATACGTTGCAGGTGTTTTGAGGGATTGTAAAAACTTCTAAAAATTATTCAAGCTGTATTTGGAGCAAGTTGTATAGGGTTTAGCATACATTTGTGGATGCTCTTTTGAGGCCTGCTACCAACATTCATTCACTTTTCATGTATACGGCACTGTCGAAAACATCTTCTGAATAAGTCAAACACCATAAATTCACTCTGTTCTTACAGTTAAGAATAGAGAGCTGCTGTCTTACCTTGACAGCCAAAGTCATTTATGTAAGAACAACCAGTGACAGACTAAGATGCAGTTCTGTACCGTTAACTCTGTATCAGGAATAAGACACGCACCACCTCTGCAAATTTCTTTCTTGGTCAAAGGGCGTCAGCAATCTCCCTCCCAACAGGGTAATGTCTTCTCTCGCTCCAGACTTTCCCACATACCAACGTTATCATTATTCATTACAAAACAGAATGAATAGCATTGGTTTTACCCCCAAGTACTCCTGTATGTTTTTCATCAAAACATACAACTTTTATTTATTTATTTATCTCAAAAGCCAAATTTATCTTCCAGAACAAACATTAAATTTCACTGGTTTCCACTATGGGACAAAAACAAAAGAAGTTTTAGTTCTTTGGAATTTTGATTGTTATCAGTACTTAGCGATACTTAGATAGATTGCAACTATCTTTCCTGTTAGTCCATTTTCAAAAGAATAATTTTTAAAAAGCTTAGTTTAACAGAAAGAAAGAAAATTCCTCTTCTGTTCAAGTTTCTCTCTACGTGTATGTATAAGCTCAACCACCTAACACACTTCTGCCCACCAGGTTATCATATCTTACACGATGCTTTTTTCAGCAGTCCCTCCTAATAGTAACCTAAGAAACAACTACATCCCAGAGGTATTTGGAATCTTATAATCATAGTAAAACTTAGTTTTGGAGGGGACTCTGGCTTTAATCCAGTACACACTTCTTCTGCAAGCAAGTTCCTTTTTCCAGGTTAAAAGAACTGAGTTCCTTTGATTTCTCTTTGCACGTCTTATGTTCCAGCCCAGCTAAACATCTTAGTGGCCTTCCATAGTTCTTCTAGTTTAACATCTCTTTTGCACCGGTGAGCCCCAAACTGGACACAGACATCTGCAGCTGCTGTCAACCCCTTGAGGGTAGGAAGACTATAGGCTTAGGAAAGGAATTGGAAGAAGGAACCAGCTCAGCATCTGAACTTACCAGAATGGCAACATAAAATAATTTCAGCAAAGACCAACATCAGCTGCCATCTGTACCTTCTGAATCATCCCCTCTGCATTTTGGCTGCTTGCTGCAATTCCTTTCCTTCCTTTCTTACATCGAAATTTTCAGCTCTTTTTTTCCCCTTCTTCACGTTTGTAGTCCTTAAACTTGCTATACGTAGAAATATTTGAAGTCAATGGACAAAGCTACTCTTTCTGAAATTTGTTTAACTTCAAATTAAAAACCTTGGGATCTGGGATTCAACAGTAAGCTGAAATCACTGATTGCCTCTTAGAATTATACCAGTCACGAAAAGGTTTGAAATTAAAAGCCATGCAATAGGCCACTCAGAGTACCCACCCTGCTGTCAGGGTCAAAACTCAAATTCTGACAACCCTCTTTAACGCTTTTTTCCACATCTCAATCACTCCATTTTTCCCACTAACAAATTAAATCCACATGCCTCTTCCTGCTTCATTCTCCACGGGTCTTTTTCCTCTTACCACATANTATGGTATCTGCAATCCCTTGCAACCCTCAACAGAAAACAATATGACATAATTCACCACCTAGGATCCCCCTCCTCCAAGATCTGCAAGGGAAACAGTTTTTTTCCAACAGTTTTCCCCTTATCCGGACTGGATACTGTCTTTCATATATATAATATATATATTTCATATATATATATACACATATATAAAACATACGTGAAATATATGTGTATTTAATATTGCTGTATTTTATATCAAGTAAGCCTTGCCAAACTACTTTTCCCCCTTCCCTGTTCCCCCAGCACCAAAACTCCCCACTGAAGAACACATATGGCGTAACCCACCACTGCAATGACCAATCTGCTAGCCTTGCATCATTTTTATTTTCCTATTTTGATTCATAACTTTTCTAAACAGGGATTGATTTATTTACCTATTTTAAAATTCTAATTCTTTCTTATTTCTTCACTTGTAAAGTGGCTAATATAGTTAAGTTGTAGGCATAACCATACTAACAACCTAAATAATAATAATAGTAAATAATGTAGAAAAATGTCTTCCTGTCTATGTTCACTAGTAAATCTGTTGCATAATATGTATAATATGTTGCTGAGAGTGATCTATATGATATATCTTATTCAATCTCTTCACTTGACAGCTAAGTCACATTAGTAAAATCACTGAAGCCCAAGATGTGAGATTACAGATATTTCTTAAGCTTCTCAATACATTAATTTTAAGGGAATAGTGTAGATCTCTTTCAACTCTTCCTTCTAGCTTTTGTTAATATAATTATGAAATAATACAGGCACACCTAGGATATATACAGCCTGATACTAATTTTCTATTGGAAAACAAAGTACTAACATTATATGAAAAGTAAGCAAAAACATAGATGTTTTCTGCTGTGTTTCAATATAGATCTGATAAGAATACAAAGACCAATGGGCACTGAATTCTGCCTTACTAGTCACAATTCTTCAGCTTTGAATCTTCCCCTTGTTACTTTCTGAAGGAGACTAGAGCAGATCGATGGTTGACTTTGCAAATTAGTGTTTTTCTCCAGCTAACACCTGCAATTAGCTGTTATTGTTTTTGATTTTTGCAGCGCTATGTAAACAAGCACTAACCCAGGAGACAAAAATATAGCTAGAAGATTCTGAAGTCATTTATAGAAAAGGGAATCTTTAAAGCACCACATTTTATTAAGGTAAAAAAACTTACTGTCTGTAATATCTAGGGTAATTAAGGTCTGTTTGAAATTCACTAACAATTTTCAAGGAAGACCTTTCTGTGAGGTTCCTAAATCTATCTTGAAGTTTGAAATGATACAGATTTTAAAAGCTGTTCTGATACAAAGTGTATTTTACATTTAGAATTGTCACTGATTGTAACACCATGCTGTGAAGGGATGAGTAGAATTGCCAGCCGGAAAACTATTGAAATCCTAGCAATAAAACTCTTTCTGAGAATACATGACTTTTTTTTTTAATGCAGCATTCCGCTATATACAAAGAAAATATTGCATTAATTGTCTTGGCAACTGTTTCACTTTGACAGCACACCTTTGTAGAACAAACTCTAGGAGTAATTTGCTGCATCATTATATTTTACTGTTATACAGTCACACAGTTTTCTTGTTTGGAGTTGGCTAGTATCCTTCTGCTGTCAAAAGTGTGAGGGGGAAAAAAAGATAAGAAAAATATTTTTCTAGAGAAGGAGCAACAAAATTAAACATTTATTCTGTTTGAGAATGTTTACTTGTCAACAAAAAGTCTAATAAAAACAGTTTTTAACTTTTGTCTTACTAATAACATGTTGAAAAGTCTTCATTAACAGGCTGGCTTTTAGTCTGTCACTTAGAATGAAAGACAGAAGTTGAATATTTCAGTTCTTATCATTATGCACTGAAAAAATACACAGCAAAGATGTTTTAAAATAGAGTTCCTCAGCTGGTATTTGTAATGAAATAGACTAAGTGAGGTTTCTAGTTGGCATTCCTGACCCTGGATTCTCTTCATTAATATCAGCCAGCATGTGCTCTTTCTGGGGTTTGGAGTTTCTGATATAGAACAAGTTGCCAAATTGACAGTGTTACAGAAAACTTTTAGAAATACGTGAAAGGAACGTCCTTATATTTTCTTTCCACAAACCATGCTAGAGGACAGTTTTCTGAGACAAATCTGTATTTTTCAGTCAGACCTTTCTTCAGACGTTATTAAAAAGCAAAAGTTCTATGAAAAATAAAAAGAAATTGAAAGATTTTGAAATGTATCCAGTCCCCTCACAGAGCACTGTTTAAAGGAAGTAGATCTTGTAATCACTGTAATTCAGAGTAAAGGCATTTCAGCTTTGGACTGCAACTTCACTTTTCAATTGACAATTCCAGGCTATGGAGCTGTGACAGGATGCCTTATAACAGAAGTCCAACAGAGGTTTGCAAACATGATTCTGGGGCAAATGCACTCAGTGAAAATTTGGAAACATGTGTTAGATAACTAACAGACTTCCAATATAGGGAGTGACCCAAACTACCCAGCTCAGTATCGGTAGGCCAGAAGCCATCTGTGTCCTTAGGCATGCAGCTCGTTACGTCAGGTGGCTAGTGACTGTCTACAGAGAATATAGAAGATATTGTTTGTCTGAGTTCCAGCAACTGTATCAGAGTAATATGAAATCTCTTATTATCTGGGATCAACATTCAGGAAATCTTTCCTTAAATTAGGATCTTACATTCAAAAAATGAGATTTTTTTTTTCCCCATAACAAAAACAAACAGCTGCTACGACCATATGACCATACTTTAACAAGGATAATACCTGAAATACTAGGTTTTGCAAGAATAAAGTGTGCTCTGAAAATACTGCATATTTTATCCTCACGTTATAATATACTTATCTAAACTTACAGTGAAATGAGCCATAGATCAGTTAATAATTAAAATCACCTGGGAAAAATAAGTTTACTTTATTCTAACTCCAAACAGATTAACTACATTCATTGTTATTCTTCACAGAAGTAAGAAGAGGTGAGGGAGAGGGTAGATGAGACTTCCCATTTTAAATGGTTTTCTATTTCCTTTAGTTTCTGTAGCAAGGTTTACTTGCCTCACTTGAATGAATAACAACCTATACAAGAAAGAGTTGGAAAATATGCCGTACAAAGAAAGAATGAAGGGGGGTCAAACTATTTAGATTACCAAATAGAAGGTTAAATGAATCAATCAGTTTGGGGGTATCTACAGCAGGAACAAAGCTTTGGTAATGAGTTCTCCAGTCTAGCACGCAAACATACAACAAAGATGTAAGAGCTGGAAGACAAATCTATACAAATTCAGAGCAGCAACACAGTGTTTTTTTTTTTTTTTTTTAAGAGTAAGTTAATCTTAGGAACAATTTAGCAATGATTGCAATGAATTCTCTGTCACTGCCATTGCTAATAATGTCTGATGGGATGGTTTTTTCCCCCCGAAAAGACAAGTTGTTGCTTGGGGATACACATAAGTCCTATTTAGTGTGTCACAGAATAGCTATGATCATACTGTTTCCTTCTTAATCATCTATGAGTAATTATAACAGATACCACTAAAATGTGCACACATTAAGGGCTTTATTCGCTTTGTGTAAAAGTGATGTTATGTTTTTCCTTGCCTTAAGAGGATGATAACATTTTCAGAAATCTTGAAATTAAGTTATGATTTGGAAAGCATCAGATGTCCCTAAAGAAGCATAAAGGTTATGTGCACATTCATTTTCCTTCTTTCTGGTCCAGGACTGCTTGGCACAAAGAAATGCTTCCTAGAAGTACTCCATGTTTCTGCACACTTGCCACCCACAGCTATTCTGTAACCATTTACCATTCTGTAAAGTGGCTACTTTAAATAGCAAACCCTGATTGTCTCTTCAGTTATATACCAGCTGAAAGCTATGGGCTACAGGCAGGAAAGACAAGGTGAAATTTGGGATTCTAATTATTCTGGTCAAGCTAGTAATATGTCAATGCAACAGGCACAACAAAGCAACAAATACAAACCACACCTATTCACTGCATAATAAAGCTTATGGATTGACAACTTATTTTTCCTCACTGCATAATTTTTCCTCTTCGTTTATATCCTTAAATTTCCCCTTGAGTTTCAAAATGCACTGTTGTCCAAGGGAAATCAATGCTGACAAAACAGTATGATACCAAACTGGTGTCCCTCATCAGCAGTTCACCATAGTTTCTTACCTGGCACCATTCCAATACAATGGTAACAACAGCTAAATCCCACTGTCTGAGCACTTTCTGTATTTATATTCCGCCTTCCATCCCACAACTAGCAACATTTCATATAAGCACAATCTTGGAAATGAGAAATGACATAGAAAGGCATTACAAAATTGAAAAATGTTAATGCTAATGATTTTTACTGTCATCCTTCCCCAACAGACTTGTTCAGCTAGAAGCCGCATGTTTTAAGAACTTTGTCTTTTAATATGGTTTTAAAACTCCTATTGATTCAGCCCCTCTCAAAGATTGGACCTGAAGATATTTTGCTCTTCACTGCTATTTCTCCTCTTCTCTTGTTGATTGTCATAAACAATCAAGACATAAAATGGCTAAATTTTGAACTGTGTGTGCCTGAAAGGAAGGTTTCCCAGACTGGCTTAAATATTTGCCTTACCCTAAATT
>VXAL01002498.1:66528-81482 GCA_013399475.1 Chauna torquata
TCATCTGCTATAATCGGTTCAGGTCATTCTAATTACAACTTCTTTTCCAGGGGAAAAAACAAAGAAAGAAGAATTCCTATTGGGTAACAGGTTTGATAACAGACCTTACTTCATAATGTAATGATCAAGCCAAAGATGAAGCTAGTTTTTCCTTTGTTTGTTTGTTTTGGTTTTCTGAGTGCTGTTTTAAATTAATAGACTCCTTCACCCCCATATAATTTCTTCTGGCTAGGAAAATAAACTGTACAGAAGGACAGGAAGCAATATCCATGAGAGGTAGAAAAGATTACTTTCTCATCTCAAGGTTAGATGGATGTATATTTCTACATGGCAACATCCCCAAACCATTTGTTTTTACTTAAAGCTTGTGGTATGGGAGAACTGGGCTGTGTTATATCTAACCCATAAGAAAAGTTCCACTGAATGATGAAATTCAGTGCAGATTTTTACCTGGAGCACTCCCCACACAGTTGATAAAATTGCAGAAAATGTAGATCAATGTTGGTCTTAGCCCAAGAACACTGTTCAGAGAATAGCAGCAGTCTAGGACTGGATAAGAAGTGAACTGCAGATCAGGTATGAGAGATTTCTTGCAGACTGTGCTTGTGCAGAGCTTTATCTTTAGCTCAAGAAATAGACCATGTTCTTGAGAAGTAAAAGGTTTCTCTTTCAGTCCCACAGAGGATTTTTTTTCTTATATATAAATTACTTTTAACTGCACATTTATTGTTGTATGGGACTGTAAGCGGGTATACGTGACAGCCTGTAGTTGTACTTATATAGAAAATGTCACACTATAAATGATTTTTATTTCACAAGAGAAGAAAGTCAATAATTCACATGTGGTATAACCACAAGCCAAATTCACAGATATTTCTACACATACTAATTAAATCTATCCATGGCTCACTCTGTACAACATTTAGTTGGGAGTTTCATTTCACAGTTCATACCTATCTCTCTTTTTCTAACTATAATTCCTTTACTTTTTCTGGTCCTTAAGATTCCAACATCATTTGCTAAGACTCCATTTGCTGCAAATCATTCTTACTAGTTTATGAACAATTCCAGTAATTGAAAGGTAATTTTCAAGATAGGTAAGTATAGGGGTTATTTTGAAATTCTACTCTAAGAAATATAACATGAATAAGAGAAGGATATGAGAAGCTAGTGCTTTAAAACATAATCGATGTCCCTCATCCTGCAAACAAATGCATCATTACGTGCAATTACTATCAAACAACATAATCTTGACTGTCTTTAGTTGGGCTGTAGATTTGGAGAAACTAATAAACTTTTTAATTTCCTGAAATATAATTTTACAATGATGCCTAGAGAACATGACAGGCACTTCTCTCACTTCTCTTTGCTTAGTCATAAATCTAAACAAATGAATCATAGTAGTGATAGTATTTTCCTCCAAGATACAACTGTTACATCTTGATACTCAAAAAGGACCAAAAAAAAAAAAAAAAAAGGAAGAAGTGAATCAGTTTCTCATAGCATCTGAATCAATTTAGTTTAGCTACATAATAAAAATATGAAAAAATCATGCACTTAAGTGTCAAGGAGATATACTTGCACTAAAATATTCTCACCTTCAATGACAATGGTGGTTTCCATTTTATACTGTCAATTTCTTTAGTTTTTACAATGATCATTTGCTTTAGAAAGATAGATAACTGCAGAAACATTATGTAATATCATCTGCAAGCAAACTAGGAACGAAGATAAAAAAAGATTACAAATGTGCAAACAGAATATCATTAGAAAACAACGTTGTTGAAAAAATCCCTGCAAAATCCATTGGAAATTTGAAACAGCTCATAATTTCTGTTCCTATCTATATCATTACTGATGTGCTCAATGGCATATGTGCTGACAAGATTTGGACTTTAGAATGCAGCTGAAACTACGTACCACAGAAACAGGTTAGACAAAAGAAGTCATGTCAGACCATATCATGTAAAATGACAGGAACAACTAGCCATACCCAGGCAAGAATTAAGGATATGCCTTATTACAAGAATGAAAATGGTACCAAGCGAGACTGATGGATTGAGGATAAACTGAAATAAAAGGAAAAAATCATGCACATTAAAAGCTACCTGGAAGTACAATCCTGAAATAATTTTGCTCAATGCCCATCTAAAGTTTAAAATCCAACAAAACACAAAAGTACCAATTCCATATTTCTCCACAACCAGCAGAAAGAGGTGGGATTGCTGACTCACGCACATCTCTCACAGACTCCCAATACTTAGGTTTTTCTGGATTTCCTTTTTGTAGATTTTTATAGAGTGACAAGTACACATCTTTCAGATGACTGTAAGGGTGACTGTAAACAGCAGTGATTATGACATGCTAAAGCCTTTAAGTAAAATTTTTTTTTATTGTTGAAAAATCTAGCTACATTAATTTAAAAGCAGCATATTAAAGGAACAAAAGCATAAAAATATTAAAGGATAAAAAATGTAATTCACATTCAAATGAAAAAAGGAGCCAGCAAGTTAAGCGTAAAACAAGAAGAAACTTGCAGAAGGTATAAAAGCTAAAAATAAAAATGTTTTCAAACACAACAGAAGTAGGATGACTGAATTCAGTGGGACCAATAGATTATCAAGATACAAAAGGAGAACAAAAGAAAGGTGAGACCACTACAGAAGAGATAAGTGAATCCTTTCATTAGTGTTCACTATGAAGAAAGTCAGGAAGGTTCCCTTCTTCACAAGGGATGAGATGGAAATGCTATTTAAAAAAAAAAAAAGCATCAGTAGAAGAGGTTTTAGCACAAATTAATAAATCAAACAGTAACAATTGTCATGACCAAGCAATTTGTGCAAGAGCTAAGGAACTCCAATATGAAGTTGCTGAGCTACAAACTATAGTATATAAGCTATTGCTTAAATCAGACATTGTGGCAAGAGGAATAAAAGACTGAACTGAAGAGATACAGCTCTTGAGAAAGGAGTCCTATGATGACTGAGGGGGCTACAGACTAGTAAACTGGCTATCCTATCAGGAAAATAGATAGGAATTATGACAGAGAACAGAATTAATAGATGCACAGAGATATGAAATATTTGTTAAAACTCCACATTGCTTTTATATTCAGAAATCCTAGAAAATCTGTCAGCTTGCTTTGAAAAAGTTAATGAGCATTGATTAATTGATATAATTCACTTGGATTTCCAGACAGCTTTTGGCGAGTACTTCCCAAAGACTCTTGAAGAAGTTATGCTTTCCCAAGATAAGACAGGAGTCTCTCCCACAGACTAATAGCTAATTAAAAGGTAAGAAATTCAAGAGAATAAGTGGTCAGTTGGTTAATGGAGGGGTCTGTGCCTGTTGCTGTGCCAGTGACTCTTCCCTTATTTCAGTCATGCAGGAATAGGCTTTGGTACTACTGCACAGAAGTGTGTGATTTTCTCAACTCATTCATGTAGGGCAAGAGATGTAGATGAGGGCTTTGAGATGACTTCTTGTTCAAAAAAATGAGCTGTTTTAGAGAACTCTATTTGCCATTTTCAAGCTACAGAATGAGGTCTGTAAGTATCCTACCTCCTTGGTTACCCTTTAGGAGTCAAAGCTTTTAAACTTTGGTAAGTTACATGCCACTTTTTCCAGTATATAAAGTGTTTGAGAAAAAGTTAAAATGGTTAAGTATACAATTTTAGAATGCATTACTATTTTACATGAACTCTTTATGTGGACAGTTTTAGCCCACCATAAGATGAGTAAGTACAACATTAGCCTTGCTGTGTATGTCCTCTAGGTAAACAAAAAAAAACAAACAAACACCGTTGTAATTTCTTGGCAGCAGAAAACAATTACTCATACATGCAAAAGTATTTCTGCTTAGTAGCAAACTAAAAGCCAAATCTGAATTTTAGAAATAAAATTGATTTTGAAAATATTGCTTGTAGTAGTAGAATATATATTTTTGTTAATGAAATATCATTTTCAAAGCACCTTTACAATGTCTCCTAGACGTGACAGCAAAGTTCTTAACTGTGCTCAAGTTATATAGTATGTTCTCTGTGACAGACTGCAAATGTTTCCAAATCTTTCACTCTCAAGTGATTCTGAAAAGCTCACATTTGTGTAGTGTGAACAACAGAGTATTATTTCTAACAATATATTATTTCTATTATTTTTAATGATATGTTTTTCTGCTAGAATTTGAGGTTCCATTCTTCAGTGCTTAACCCATGTTGTTCTTTCTTTTATTCCATCCCTTTCATTTCTTTTGTTTTCTATTAAATGCATTCTTTTTAGGTCATCTAAATGCAATTTCATATCCCTACTCTTTATTCTCTTTCCAGCTGATATTTTCTAAGTTACTCAAACAACAAAAGCAACACAGGAAAAGCTCTGATGCACATTGATAGAAAGCTGCCATGGCTATTGATCAGATAATTTACAGAATTTCCTAGGGTCTTTTTACGATGAAATTCTGACAAAGTTCCCTTTTAATTCAATGATAAATGCATCTCCTGGGGTTATATACAGCACTGTTTTCTACCTAGTGTTTATTCTGTTCAAAATGCAATTAGTATCAAGGTAACAAGCAACACTGTCAAATCTCAAAGGCAAACACTCTGTACAATACAGATAAAAGTACAGAAGATGACAGTCAATTTTTATGGAAGGTGTGCAAAAACACCCCTTGCCTTCTCCTGAAGAACGATTTTGAAAAAGGAAGAAAAATTGCTTCAGAGAGAGAGAGAGAGAGAGAGGTCATCATGCAGGTACTGGATTTGGATATGAGCCTTCTAATTGCATTTCAAGTATTCCTTTTTTAAGTGAAGAGAGAGTAGATTAGAAGATATGTTTGGACTTAACCATAGATTTTCTTTTTTAATTATTTTTGCAAAACTACAGATATATAAGTTAAATAGGAATATGACATCTTGACAGAGAGAAAAATTTCCATAATATCTTTCTTTAATCCCTATAAGCCCTGATACACTGAACTCAGCCAGAAGAATAAGCATGTACAATGTTGCTTCAGAAAAGATGATTATGGTTCATAAAAATGAAATACATCACAATAAGCTCAACAAAGCTTTTTTTTCGGAGTGATTCAAATCAATCTTATCAACTGAAGTTTCCACTACTGTATAACTTTTAAGTGGCTTAACTTTTGTAAGTGTGATAATTTCTCTGTTATTCCTACATCACAGAAAATGCCAGAGCAAGCTAGTAATGATGATCTGACTTGTAATCAGAGTGAAAAGAGCAAGGATTTCATGGGCAAGGAAGCATTTTCTGTGGGATCCCTCAGATCATAAAAAAAAATTAAGGAAATCAAAACTATTAAAATAGGAGTTTTATTTATACAGAGACATCCTCAAGACAAAAGTCAACAAATGTATCAAATGGTTACTTCATCACGTGTTCATTCTGTTCCTTAAGTGCCTTATTTCATATACAGAGCTAAAAAGAAGGGCAAATTAGGAATAGGTGGCCCTTTACATATGACTGATAACATGTTTACTGAAACCATGCATTCAGAAATATTTGTATAAGAGTAAGATTTTGCTCTAAGGAAAATAGCAAAACCTGCAGTAAACAGCACAGCTCGAATCCAATTAGGTAGGAAGTAAGCAGAAATGTCAATGAAGAATTTTGTTTCTTTCTTGAGCAGTTTTTTTGTTGCTCATATTTTCATATTTTCTCTGTTTACAATTGTATTTACTAAAATTGTTTATTCTGCTCTGGGCTGTCAATGACAACAGTTAAAAAGAATTAAAAAACATCTAGTTTATAATAGATTATAAATTGGAGTTGGTAAGTCTACTGTATTCTCATACTTGTATGACATCATGTACCCTGGTTAATAGAAACTATACCATACGGTTGTGTATTTTGGGGTAAGGCTTTCTATTCAAGGCCAAAATTCTGACAGTAATAATAAAGTCTGAGGTAACTTTAAGAAAAAAAAGCCTTTTAAATTGAACATTCTATGTTGTTGATGCTCAGCTACATAACTTAGTTATGATTGCAGGACAGAGTTTTGCCTTACCTGCAAGACTGTTTCTTAGTTGTGCGAAGGATTAATGCCTCTCTCTTGAGAACAAAAGGAACATGCCCTCATCAGTCTCATTTCAGTCCTCTCTTAATTTGTTTACAGTATTTAAATTCAATTTAAAGTTTTACCCAAGCAAACCCAATGAAACCTTAGAGATAAAACCTTAGAGGTTTTGCAGACGATACAAAGCTTGATTGAGTGGCTGGCACACCAGAAGGCTGCGCTGCCATTCAGAGGGATCTAGACTGGCTGGAGAGTTGAGCGGAGAGGAACCTCACGAGGTTCCACAAAGGCAAGTGCAGGGTCCTGCGCCTGGGGAGGAATAACCCCAGGCACCAGTATTGTTTGGGGGCTGACCTGCTGGAAAGCAGCTCTGTGGAGAAGGACCTGGGAGTCCTGGTGGACAACAAGCTATCCATGAGCCAGCAATGTGCCCTTGTGGCCAAGAAGGCCAATGGGATCCTGGCCTGCATTATTAGGAGTGTGGACAGCAGGTCGAGGAGAGAGGTGATCCTCCCCCTCTACTCAGCTCTGGTGAGGCCACACCTGCAATATTGTATGCAGTTCTCGGATCCCCTGTACAAGAGGGATGTGCAACTTCTAGAAAGGGTCCAGTATACAGCTACGAAGACGATTAAGGGATTGGAACATCTATCTTATGAGGAAAGACTAAGCGAGCTGGGCATCTTTAGCCTAGAGAAGAGAAGACTGAGAGGGGATCTTATCAACCTGTACAAATACCTGGGGGGACAATGTAAAGAGGATGGGGACAAACTCTTCTCAATGGTGGCCAGCTATAGGACAAAGGGTAATAGGTACAAATTGAAACACAGGAAGTTTCATCTCCATATGAGGAAGAACTTCTTTACTGTGACAAAGAACTTCTTTAGGGTGACAAAGCACTGGAACAGGCTGCCCAGAGAGGTTGTGGAGTCTCCTTTGGAGATATTCAAAACCCACCTGGATGCGGTCCTGTCCAATGTGCTCTAGGTGACCCTGCTTGGGCAGAGAGGTAGAACTAGATGATCGCTGGAGGTCCCTTCCAACCTCAACTGTTCTGTGATTCTGTAAAAGTCTTCCCAAACTCGTTTACTACAGCTTTGTTTGAGGAAGATAGAAATTTGCCCTCTGAGTGGCTTCGACAATGTTCAGCAATATCAGATATAGCACGTAAATATCCCGTTCATTATATAAAAGGACATATTTGAGTGAAATGATTTTTTTTTTTTTTTTTTTNATTATTTTTTTTTTTTTTTTTTTGTGACTAGGAAGATGAAAAACAGATTACAAAGCACAACGAGTCTAGTAAAGAAAGAAAGGAAGCTTTCCAGCCCTAGGTTAATTTCATTCTTATCTTTGTTATCTACTACTTGCTGTTTTGCTTTAGTAAATGCATATTTTATGTCTGCTTAATACCTTTGCCGTGTAGCTCTCAAAGATTATCACATCTAGATGACCAAAGAAGGGGAAAACAATACATTCATCTCCCCCAGATGATTAAACAAAATAAAAACAACAACAACAACAACAACAAACACTATACCTTTCAGGATACAAAAGATTCTATGGGTCATGAAGTACCTAAAAAATTTAAAATATTGCCAGGCAGCCTGCTTTCTGTGGTAAAAATCCTACCAAGCCTATAATACTGTTTGCAAAAAAGATTATCTTGGTCTCTGCAATATCAGTTTTGTGTATTTGAGCAATACCTGACATTAGTGCACAGAACAGTCTTGAAAGCTAAAGTAAACAACAGTTTTTCTTTTTCAGTCGTATCGTTACTCTGGGAGAATAAAAATGAGGACTGTCTAAAAAGTTATTATTTACTGTAGCCCAATATGGCACAGCAAATAAGGAACAGATGACTAACCTCTTAACTATTTATAATCAATAAAACATGAGCCCCAAAATGCATCAATATAATATAACATCTTAAATTCAAATAAAAATTGACTTAATCCAAATATATTCTACTACCAAGGAATTGTAGATTTCCAATAGAAATACTCAAATGCATGTAATATACCATAGGTGAAGGCTTCCACCCCTGACAATAAATCGTCATAGTTTTATTTTTATATTTAATATTTTTTTTCTGAACTAAATATATTTAATATTTATTCATAATGTCAATGTGGAAGTATTCCAGTGAATTTAAGAAAGCAGGGGGAAGAAAAAAAAAAGCTACATCTGTCATTCTAGTACAACAAAATTACAAAAGATTTCAGACTTCTGAGAGATGCCTTCCAATGAATTCCAGTCAAAAGTGAGACCACACAAACCTCAAGTCACATCACAGTGAGAACACCTGATTTTAGAAAGTCCAAATATTATCTGCACTAGTGAGCACTAGATAGTAGAAGTTTAGTCATCTCTTGAAAATGAGAGAAAACTCACAGAATGGGACTGCAAGGAAACCAACAGAAATATTTAGAAATAGAAGATCATAGCCAGTCTGAAAGCTTTTTCTATAAATATATTGTAGCTACTGCTGTCACAGGGAAAAGGACATAGTTGTAGTGGGACAAGACTGCAAATAAAGCCTTATACAATTACTTGAAAGATTATTTTGTACCAGGAGGATTTATTTCCTGTAGACGGAGTAGGTGTATCATCACTGGCAGCTATGCTTTTTTAAAAGGAAGGACCAAATATTTGTCTGCTGGGCTGTTCCAACTCTGAAATGGGTACTTGCTTTTAGGATAAGAGACATAGTTTGATACAGGCTAGCTTGAACCATTTTTTGCATCTCTACTGAGTCTCCCTAGTTTGCTTACATGGAACAGGGACCACCATCATTACTTCACAAGAAGCTACCAAAAATTGATTTGATGGACATTTTTATTAAGATCTGAAATCATCTTGACTCAGATTAGTTTTTTAATGTGAAAGGTAGTTTAGTAAATTAGTGTTGATATATCCTCCACAAACTGAATTTTAGGATCTCTTGCATAGTACATGTTATCATGTTAACGTAAATCATAACACCTAATCAACCTTTTTAATGATGGTATGTATGTTCAGAAGCCATTCATAACCTCTGGCAACAGGGAAGAGGTTATGGAGAGGTTAGAACTGTCTACCTTCCAACTGATCAACAGCAAACAATATAAGACACCAAGAGAAAGTAAGTTCCAAGCTATTCATGTCAGAAATTTATAAAGGGGGTAATCCCCATGTGTTCCTTTCCAAAACATATTACAAAGTTTAGATAATTATTATGATGATATATGTTTTTAAATATTTACATTTACTGTGTTAATTATGAGACATCATTAAGACTTGATCAATTAGCCTTCAGCATGCCCTGCATTTGTCTTTGAGTGTGGATTACCTCACGTATCAGCTCTGCTATTTGCTGCTCTCAGACACTGGAAAACTCACTTGAGCTGAACATAAAACACCTCCAGTAGATCTTTCCTACACAAGAGACCTTTTAAGCAAGACACCGCTACAGTACTCACTTCATAGATTCATTCGATGTGATTTTTATAACAAATGTCAGATGTTGGGTCCCCAAATTACACCCTTTCCTGTTCCACTAACTAACAATAGTTTCTAGTACTGTATGAATTCTTTTCAGTTTTCTCTGGAGAAAACTGTCAAGGAGTGGCAATCTACACTTCCTGCTTCTCAGTACACCTTAAGCATAGCTCTCAGTCCATTTCTAACTCAGCTTTAGCCTTTCAACTCCCTGGTCACTTTGCAGTCGAAAACATCATTTTTTCAACAGACAAGGCATATCTTTTTTGTACGCTACTGTGCAAAACAGCTGATGGAAAAAGCACCCTCACATTAGGACTCCTAGCCCCTTAAGGTGTTAAGAAGAATTATTAATTAACTGAGATAAGCAGTGGGAGAAAGATTTACAAAGAAATGTGCTAACAGTCTTCCCATATTGTTATCCTACCTCAAATTGATCCATCCTTTACCTGATTACTTTCAAAATATTTATTATTACTTTCTTCTCAGACAAATACATGGTTGTCATTTAGGTGCTAGTCTTGACAACAAAAAGATATCACTCTCACTTAAAAGGACCGGTAGTAACAATTGCAACTTCAACCCATAGCTCTGTTAAATGTAGGAAGAATTGCTACTTTGCAAAGACTTGGAAGCCCTGGGAAAGCCAAAGAACAACTCAAATAGTTAAAACTGGTATCATGCTGCCTTGAAACTGATGTATATTTTTTGGAAGAGGAGAACTAGGAGTGAATAGACTGTTTCATTTCCAAGAATTTCCAATTCTTCATTACCTCTACTAAAGAAAAAAAAAAAAGCCAATAATAAAGTAAAAAAAAGTGGTAATTATATCCTTGGGTCCTTGAGATATATGATTATGAATTAAATATAAAATTCTAACAACACAGTTATGAGATTTTTCAGATGGATATAGGCTACACGTGCATCATTATAGGACATTGTTGTCTGTTGAGATCATGTTAGCTTACAGAGTGAAATAATCACATACATTTACTCATATCACTATATCTGAGTCACCATCCTACACAGGTCCTACTAAGCGAGACAGGAAGAAATATTATTTATCTGATAGCACAATTATTTTTATTTGCTCTATGGTATTTCTTATTATGTATGAAATTCCCTGAAATAATTTGTTCTGTTTTAAAGCTGAATGGTTGCCTGCATCTCATTAACAATTAAGCTCTTTATTTCTATCCTAGAGGTCTGCAGTACAATAGGTGCTTTATACAGTAGGGTAATTCCTTGTTTAGTTCTGGTTTAATCATTTCTCTGTGTTGTGTTGCAATGCAAGGATTTAATTTGTGCTACATTAAGATTACAATTTTATTTTAAAAATGACATCTGTCTATGCTTCACTTGATCTTGATTAATTTCCATCTAACAGGTATAATTTTTTGTTTACATAACCGATTAAGTTTTCTGTGTAATGCTCCTTTATATTAATTAGAATTGTAGATTAATAAAAAAAATTGAATATTTTCACTAAGTAATAACAAAATTAACTCTTTCAAGTGACCAAAAAGGAAAATTTCTCAGTATATGTAGTAAGTTTGCTAGCAAAATATAGCATATAAACTCAGTTTTAGTGGCCAAGGCAGAAAATAGGACTTTTTGTTTCTGTAGCCATTATAGTTTCGAGGCTGTTTCTGTCACGTAATGAGCCCGAGTAGATACCTTTTCATGGAATAAATAATACAATGTGTAAATCATACACTTTGCAGAGTCCATTAGAAAACATTCTGGTTCCTGTGCTGCATTGTCTGGCCCAAAAGAACACTTCAATTGAATCTCCAATAGAGTAGCTTTATAAAACAGATAGCAAAAAAAAAAAAGTTAATGATATCAAGGTTTCAGAAGTTCAGTAGTAGATATATTATTTGATAGTTACTTGACTGCCATCTACTTCATCCTCTCCTAAACTCAAGTGATGCTTGATTTCAGAAGCAGTAAGAGCATATGATGAAATATTTTCATGTCTTCCCTACTGTCTTCCAATATCTCGTTCGTGTTTTCAGCAAGAAAGTCCAGTACAAACAACTCCTATAGTTGCAAAACAGCATTACTATTCCTTTGTAAAATCTGGAAATGAAAATCATATGGGAAGAGACACAATAAGCTCTGTCTACGCTGTAAGTTGAACAGAAACAAACTAGTTTGTCAAGGAGTCAGATAGCTGCACTGACACAAAACTATGTTTGAAGTAGTAAGTCCTACTTAGAGCCATGAAGTATCACAACAGGGAATGGGACAAAGCCAAAAAACAAAAGAAAAAGAAAAAGGAAAAGTAGATTGGAATTCTCCGTGTATGTAACAAGTCTGGTTCTCCGAAATCGTTAATCTGAATTGTACTGTGTACTTAGTTCCTACTGAGGATATGGATCTGTTTCTCAGAAGTGCTACCTAACTAACATGTAGGAGGCCACCTGAATACATTAAAATCTCAGCCAGAAGACTGACAGTCTCTTATGGAAAGGTCAGTTTTCAAATGAGAGATTTCTTTTTTTTTTCCTTCATATGCAACAGCCCATAATGAATGAGCAAATTGTATCTCACAATTGTAGCTCAACTGGAACATGGAAATTAATTGCGCCAATCAGTCAGCAAGTAGTAACCTGTCACAAGTGCCTGCATGTATTAACTACGAAATGAGTCAAAAGAATAGATATTCACTAGGAAAACCTGAGTGCATTGCACATAGTTATGTCTGCTTCCAGTAACATTCAGTGCACAGCTGTATTTGTTGTGCCAAACAAAGATGCAAGTCTAAAGCCAAAGTGGGATTAATTAAGCAAGGATTGTAGGATAACCACAGACTGATCTCAGCATAACAAATGAGATGAAGCTTTCCTCCCACATACTGGCCAAAATAATTGTTCTACAGTGGGCTATGCCTGGAAAGACAGCTCTGAAAGCATGTTATTTGGGTAACCTCTTACAATTAAACCATGGATTAATCTGTTTGTTAATGTTTGTCATTGTGGACAGCCACTTGAAAAATCCCAGATACGTTATTGTTGCCCACTGTGACCATCTGCAACAGTCAACTCCTTGGAATAAATTTGAAAGTAGCAGTACATTTTGAGTTGACTGTAAATAATACAACTGCTACTGCAGCAGCCTTTATAAAAATGGAAAAGATTTTGGAGGAGAAAACTAAAGTAAAGCAAGTTTTTCTATGATTTCTACTGACAGCTAGGATGATACTGGAAATTAGTAGCTTGAAAAGGCTGTGCTTTTTATGCATTTTATTACATATCATGTGCAAACCATGTATATGTGGTATTATTTTTGTCTCAAAGACATTCTGGCGAAGTAACACCTTTCAAATAAGCCCTGAATTCTCAATTTCTGTTAATGGAGCAGCTCAGCATATGTACCATTGCAGGTGAGAGGGAGTGATGGGGAGGGTGGGGCAGTGAAGAACCACCAGAACTGTATTCTTAGCAACTGAACACTACGAATGCAAAGCATGAAATTAGTGGAACAATAATTCCTCATTGTAAGAGGAGTGGGGAAAGAACGAAGAAGCCATGAGAAGCACAAGTAGACAAGCTGAGGTTAAAACTGAGCTGCTCAACAATTGCCCAAGAAAACCTTAGGGCTCAGTTCTGAAGGGCAGCAAATATCCCTAGGTGTAAAAATGTTTGTTTAGGACAGGTCTCAATAACACTAAGTGAGAAATACTAGAGAGCTAAGAAGCATTATTCTTGTTAAATGCCGATTATTTTGCTAATATTTTTTTTCTCGTCATAATATGGTTTCCAGCCTCATAATCAAGAACATTATCTTGATTTGTTAAAATATTTTTTTTTTGATAACTCTGTCCCTTAGACTAAACTTCAACAAAAATGGTGCATAGTCTAAATCTAGAAGAACTTGGACAAAGCCTTATCTACTAGGGTGGCTGAAGAGGAAGGTATAAAAAGGGTGAATAAGTAGTGCAAATGGTACAAGCAAGAAGTGGAACTTTGTCTTGACAAATCTGAATTATGAGACAGTTGGGATGTAACACAAGGTCGGAGTCATTTTTCTAGGTAGGGAACATCTTTTACCAGAGGGACACAAGACAAGAAATACTTTTACAAAAGACCAACAGCAAAATTGTTAAAAAAAAAAGAAACAACTAGCAAGATGCAGTGCAGGTTATAAAATGAAAAATCTAAAATTTGCATCAGGGCCTTCCCTTCTATAGGTTGACTGAAATGCTACATGACATTGCAGTATCTCGGGGGCGNTAGAGAGCATTCTGGCCTTACTGAAGTCAGTGGAAAACATGAAATCGTCTTCAGCAGAGCCATAATGAAAGTCTGAGTGCAGTCCCATCGACTTCAGCAAAACCACTAATTGTCTGAAGCTATGCGTGAGCATGAGTTTTCAAAGGAGCAGGGCTTTGAACAATTTGCTTGTGTGTATTTACCAGTTAAGAAGACAACAACATGTAGAAGTGGGCTGCAACACTGACGAGTGTTTGGAATGGAATTAAGTACACTATTTCATTTTGCTGAACCTCACATATGTGCAGTTCAACTGAAATGAGCCTTCTGGATCAGCAGGTATCAGTGCCCCACCGTGAGGCAAATTACATAACTAAAAGCAGTAGCAGCACCCTACAGTGGAGCCCAAGAGCAGTGGGGTGCTTGGGCTCTGTAACCAGGAGCCTGAGTGTGCAGGGAACTATCTCTCAAGCTGAGGCTCTTATGCTTTCCAGACGTGCAGTTTTCAGGGTCCTCATTTTTATGGAGTGGAAAGAATTCCAGAGACGTTTCAGATTTTTCTCTGCAATGTGGGATTTCCTCATATGCTCATGCTCTTTCCAGCTCACATGGAACAATCTAGTTCTGTCATCTGCACTGCTTCTGAAGTCAAAGGCAACACAGGGAGGCCCCAAAGCCAAAACAGCACAAGGTTTGACATTCAGAACTGCAACCTGTTCTAACATTGCCAAGATTTTTCTTTGAAAGTTTTGTATCAGATTCACACAAGCAAGGTTCATTTCTCAAATACGTTAAATTAAAACAGAGAATAATAATAATAATAATAAAAACAACTAACAGAGCCTATCACCTAGGCTATACCTAGAAGATATAGTGTATGACAAATAAGGGTATTCCAAGAACAAAATCTACTCTGATTCAGACTTAAGTCATGGAAAATACTTTTTCTTTTTCTCCTCCTCTAAATTATCATTATTATCTTTAACCTACTAATTCCCCCCTCCCTCTTTTTTTTATCAAATACATTGTCATCTCAGGTTGAGATTGTAGAAACGTCCTCAGTAAGCATTTGCTTGTATTGTTTTGTTGTTGATTTTTATTTTGTAGGTGAGAAGTATGAGAAATACAGGAAAAAGAACTTCTTCATTTCTGTCTATTCCATCCTATCCTTTTTATTCACTCCCCACCCTCCAAAAAAAAAGTAAAAAAAAAAAAAAATC
>VXAL01002499.1:5143-19893 GCA_013399475.1 Chauna torquata
AGCACATCCCTAAAGCATTGGTTTAATACAGGGGACTGAATCAAAGTGTGCACAAATCATACTCCTCTTGGTCCGCTTGCCCCAGTACTGGTTCATGCAGTGGGTAAAAATGGTTGTAAATCCTCGTCCCTAAATCCCAAAGTCCACCAGTAGCAATAAGCCATGAAATAGCACTGTTTTACACTGCTGGAGTCAAAGTAGAAACAACTATGTTGCAAATTCCTCCCCTCTTAATGTCTTCTTATTTTAAAATTGTATATGTATTTTGTATAGCCTGTGTTTAAGAAAAAGTGTCATTAATTTGCAATGGGGATAGAAACCAAAAAGGAAATAAGGATCTGAATGGCAATAAATGGGCTGTTTGTTACTTAATCCCACATGAAAGAAAAAAATTGAGCTCATTTGGTCTAAGGCATGCCTATACAGGCATCATTACCATTTCTGAGCTTTCTTTTAGCTCTGTTTTCTTAGCTAAAACATCAGTAGATCAGGTTCTAATACTTTTGTCCTAATGAACCAAAACTGAAAAACAACTCAGGTCTCCATTTTAAATCTAAATTGTGAACTTCATCTTCTCATCTGTATTCCCATTTCAGTACAACAACCTATTATTTCTCAGGAATTATTTCTTTTCATAAAAACCTTCACCTACATAGCTTTTTCTACATGAACTTACTTAAACCTACCAAAAATACACCTCCATGCATTGTACTCTGCTGCACATACATATTTTAAAGGTATGGACACATAACTGAAAGTAACTGAATTAGAGCTACAGAACAAATGAAGTGGTCTACGTGCCCACTGTCACGCTTTTAGCACACCTCAGGTCTGAGCTAATGCATTTTATCTCACAACCAGGACAGGATAAAAGCGTATGTAACTGGTCAGTTATGCCAGCACAGCTGTTAGAACGCAAATAATTGAGTCAGTGTAAGATGGTGACATTTAATTTTGTGTCCATAAACTTAGTTCTGTAAGTCTGGATATCAGATGTATGAGGCACTACTAAAACTGCTTTTACAAAAAGAGAAGAAACACTAATATTTTAACAGGCTTAAATCCTAAATGGGTTTTCCTGATATACAAGTTAGTGAATGGATTGCTTATTTGCATACCAAGCAGATAAGTTTGGACTATTTTACTCCATGCCCCCGTTCACATTCATATCTTCTGTTTTTATTCTAAGTGAAGAAGAGATGGAACGAGCACCTTTGAGCAGTATTGCTTGTCTTACCTCTAACTTCCACAAGCAGCTATACTTACTAAATACATTGAGAGTAATAACCTTTGCCACAGCGCTCAAGGTTCTGTTGGGAAGACTGAGTCCTAGAAATCAAAACCCTACAATAAAACCCTTCACTACCTGAAATCCCCTTTGCAGTCCTGAGCTTGTAACTAAACAAGTGTAGTTTGTTGACAGTAATTTAAAGCCAGATACTATAGCATATTAAAATACAAACCTTTGACAGAATAAGTACAAATTAAATGTGAAAGCATAGCTGGCACCTCTGAATATAAAACTTTATATTGCTGCTAAACTGGCTACAGATATTAGAATAAACCATGTCTGACAGTGAGAAAAGGCCTTAGGCCTTGTAGCTAGCACCATGTCAAAGGCAGAATGAAACCATCTTTCTGTTACATATAGTTGTTGATCACTGAGACAAAACTTCTGTAAACAAAATACATTGACTACGTCAGCCTCTGCTGCCTTATCTTTCACAAGCAGGCCACCGACATCTCTCAAAAGCAAGTAGGTTGACATTTGAAAGCTGAAAACTTTTTTTGAAAACTTCAAAGGAAATGTTGCACTGGAAAAGAGTCTTGCGAAACAGTACTAGAAAAAGTGTGAAGAAAATCAGTGTCTATTTACAAGAGCAGTAAGACATATACTGCATAGCTTTTCACTTTGGTTTTGATTGTGAAGCTGTTCTGTTATTGTCAATTTGGGAGGATGCTGTGTGGGGTACCCTTGAACAAAGAAGTAGCTTTTAACTCTAAGCCAGGCTCATCAGTATGACATTGCTGTCTGAAGAAGACAATGAATGTCTTATTGCCTACTTGGTGACATGCTATAAGATACCACACTCTTTTTTGTAACATTTAATTATCATTATATTAGATTTCTTATTATGCTTTTGTAGGGTGTTAGAATTATTCTTAAATATGTATCCAGTTGCACTTAAATATGGTGCACAGAAAGAGTAAATTAATAGATATTAACAGAGGAGATAGATATGGAGATAGTGAGAGAGGTGTGTGTGTGTGATGGGGAGGGTGAAAGAAACAGAGACAGACATAAGAGAGGCACAGATCTCTTTAGGGAACCAGAACCAGCAGGGTTCCAGGTTAAGAGAAAGAATAATTTGTTGGTAGTGGGAGAGAACCCTCTCCCATGAAGTGGATAAAATAATAGAAAATAAAAATCCCAGAAGGCAAATTCAACCCCCTAAACTAAGGATGTGGCTTTAACATGTTTATTTTTAAATGTTCAGACTTTACCAGGCCTCTGAAAGTCATACAGTGTTAAACCACTTTTCATCGTCAAACATACCACTGGAATTTTTGTGGTTAATTAACAGGTGATATTACCAAAGGGAAGGGTTTGGAAGTCTTTTTTTTCATCCTAAGCAAGCCAGAGATGTTGATATAAGTTATATTTTATGTTTCTTTTTTTTTTTTAAAGA
Organism: Chauna torquata; assembly: GCA_013399475.1. Lineage (NCBI taxonomy): Eukaryota > Metazoa > Chordata > Aves > Anseriformes > Anhimidae > Chauna > Chauna torquata. The sequence continues at coordinate 7,834 of VXAL01002499.1, forward strand.
GATATTTTAAAAAATGCTAGTTGTTTGTATATGTCATTAAAAAACAAATACATTCATATTGTATTTTTTTAAATAAGTAACTATCATAATATTGTTTGATGATCAATTATAAAATAAAAATTCAATGCTTTCTATTTCCTAATTGTAATATATTCACCAATGAACTGAAGAAAAAATATTTTTCATACAGCTCATTAGCTACTGTTTCATCCATACTTTTCAAAGTATACACCTATCTGTTTTTCTTGTTGCTCATGAACACTATTGCAAAAAATGTAAGTTAAATCAATCATTAAGGAAAGAAGGAAGTTTGAATAACATTTAAATAGCAGTTGCCAGATTTCCTTCTTTTGAAATATATTTTCAACAATTTAAATTATACATGTGAATCATTTGATCATATTCACCAAAATGACTAACATTATGTGAGGTAAAAATTTTCAGGGAACACTTCTTACCTCATCTTTTATTTCTTCCTTTTCTGATGTATTATGCAAAGGCTATTCAAGGTTTCTGGTTAAAGCTCTGCTTCTTTTTCAAACCACTTTTCTGTTGAAATCAATGTGAGGTTTTTGCAACGAAGAAATGCATTACAAGGTTGAGCAAGTGGTTAAACAGGCTAAGCTCTCAGTTGCTACAAATGAGTGTTTTTCCAAAGGTTTAGTTTGGCTCCAAAACCATCTTGCCTTTTTTTTTTTTTTTAATTGTCTGTCAAGAATATCTCAAATTCAAATAAATATATCTGACAATGATATGGGATATTTGTACTTGCATAAGAAACTTGTCCAGTTGTGCATCTCTAGTACAATGATAAGTTGTTACCAGCTGATGCCTGTTTACGTATACTGACCGAAGGGACAGTTTGAAATGTGTGTTCCATATCAGTGCACAAATTGTCAAACCATCATAACTGGCACCAAGAGCCTTTTTTATTTGCTAACTCATGAGAAAAATTATGGGCAGGAAAGAACAAGAATTAAATTATATTATTTTAATTTTGTTGCTTTGTTCCCTTGGGATGAAATTGAAGACATAAGCATGGTGGCTGTGAATAAAACTTCTACTGTTTCTACTTACTCTGTACTCACTTCTGCGAATAAATGCAAATTTAGAGCTCAAGGTTTGCAGTTTGACATGTTTGGTAAGTACTGTAATTGAGCACGTATGTAAAACATTACATTAGATGCTGTATGATTTCTTTATTTCATCTCAGCAGCAGTACTTGTATCTTTTTTAGCATCAGTCATTTTTTGGGGCAAAGGAAGAAGTCCAGAAGACTGGGTGAATATACCTTGTTTTAAATAAATTTTTCTCAGATTACATAAAGACAACAAATCAGGACATGCAGAGAAGTGAAAAGATGATTTACCATAGGTTGATTGTATTTGACGAAACTACTACGTTTTTTGATAATTCATTTTCTAACCAAAGGAAATCTGTTAAAAGTCATCTGTTTACCAGTAATAATTTCACTTGAAGGCTTTGTAGTTAAACTGGACAGTAGAAGAATTGTATAGGTGGATGAAGAAGGTACTGGGGAGAAGGCATATGAAAAGAAGCAGCCAGCACTACACTACAGGTCTACACTACTTTGCAAAAGAGAGCTTTGCAAAGTTCATTCTTACGACTGACTGGATTCAAAATTTCATGAAAGATTTTGCCACCAAGAGTAGAAAAGTGACAATAAAGCAATAAAAAAAAAAAGACAATAAAAAAAAGTGACAATAAAAGATAAAAAGGCATAACCAGTTCTTCATGCAATTCCATATAGAAAAACTGGATGATCTGGCGTAGTGGAGTAATTTAAACAATATGACATTCCATAAAGTGAAGTGCATGGTCATACACATAAAGAACATGTATATTTTAATTTTTGGTAGGCTTGCTGTGAGCTGTGAACATGATGCAGCTTTGAAAACAGAGATGGTAAGTTTAACAGAGGGGATAGATATGGAGATAGGGAGAGGTGTAGAGGAAGGGAGACTTTTCCGCTAGACAGTGTAGTACAAGATATTGGGTTCAACTCAGAGGAATAATGTGAGCAGTTCTGCTCCCCCATGTTCTACAAGAAATTCAGACTCTTTGGAGAGGTAATGTTACAAGAAGAGACTAGAACAGCTTTTCTTAAAAATGATAGTAAAATGAAAGCTTAAAAGCTTTAAAAATATTTTTTTCTCTCTGTAAAAAGCTCATGGAATTGAACACTAGGGAGTAAAAAGATGACTATTTTAGCTGAAAAGCAGTGTTTGGCATGTGAACAAAGGTAGCTAAGGTGGTCATGAGTAAGTCTAGGGTGGAAATTAGTAGAGAGGTTTTTAACCATCAGAGGAGTGAGGTTTGGACCAAACTACTACCATGTAGTAAAGGGAGCCAAAAAGCCTAAATAATTTTAAGGTAGAGCATGATGATACATAAACAGGTCTGCACTGTGTTGTTTCCTTTGAAAGAAAGTGTATTTGATACACTGGGAGGCTCCTTCATGTTCTTATTATCAGCATCTTTTAGGAACAGAGTATTTCTAGAGTTATGCATCTAAAATAACTACTCTCCATCAAACTACTTATGACTTCAGTAACTAAACACTCAATATACGACAGCATGATTTTCTGAAGTTGAGAGAAGATCAGCAAGTTTTATGGTGTGTCTGGATTCCTAGTAGAAACTCAGCAAGAAAACCACTTACCTGACATGTTAGCTTCTTTGTAAGTCATAAATTGGAAGGCTAGAGCCATATTTGTAACTCTTTTATCTGTCAAATTGCACCTAGATAATTTTGTGAAAGTGTATGAAAATATTGTACGTACTCCGTTTTTACATACAGATTATCCATTTCAATTCTGTTCCTTGCTCAAGCAGTATAGTTTCTCATGTGCAAACAGAAATTTCTGTATATGCAAAATGAGGGAGGTTATCAAATACAAATTTGTGACTTTTTTCTTATCCTCATACCCTGTTAAAGTTGTAACTGACATGTCAATTCCTTTACTAAGTTAATGCACATTCTAATTCTTGAGAGTGTTAGGGGATTTTTAATTATACACAGCAGATGTATGCACATGGTAACGCCTTTTAGGGCCAAGGAAGTTTTACCCAGCAAGACAAAATTCTCCTGGTCTTTTGGGGACGTCATGGTTTTGGCTGGGTAGAGGTTCACACAATGCTGTGTTTTGGATTTTTTGATGAAGATAATGGTGATGTTTTCAGTTGCCGCAGAGCTGCTGGTTACAGACAGCCAAAGACTTTTCAGCTTCTCATACTGCCCTACCAGCAAGGAGGCTGGGGGTACACGAGAAGCTGGGAGGGGATGGGGTCAGTACAGCTGACCCAAATTGACCAAAGGGATATTCCATACCATGTGGCGTTATGCTGAACAATAAAACTAGGGGGGCTGGCCAGGGCAAAGGGGGGGCTGCTGCTCGGGAACAGGCTGGGCATCGGTCAGCGGGTGGTGAGCAATTGCATTGTGCATTGCATCGTGTACATTTGCTTTGTATATTCTTTTACTATTATCATTATTATCATTATTATTATTATTATCATTATTTTCCCTTTCTTTTCTGTCCTATTAAACTGTCTTTATCTCAGCCCATGAGCTTTTACTTTTTTTTACAATTCTCTCCCCCATCCCACTGGGTTGGCGGGGAGAGTGAGCGAATGGCTGTGTGGTGCTTAGCTGCCTGCTTGGTTAAACCACAACAAGGGAATAGACTACTTTATATGACCTGCTTCATTGACTGTCCTCTATGGGATTTAGCTAACCATCTTTGGGTACATCTGTAACATACAGAAGGTCAAAAGACTTACAAATTCCTTCATCTTCACCTTGTTGCATACAGCACCAAGCAGACAGTTCTTTAGTGATTCTAATTAATAAATATTTCAGGGTCTTTTAAATCAGCCACTTTAGCATTCAGGTGACTTCCATAGAATCCTCAAAAGCAGCCAATATATTTCTCTTGTGAAGATGTGTACCATGACACTTCAACACCCCACCTTAATTCACTTTTCATTTAAAATATTTGAGTGTAAGAAAGACGTTCATAGCATCTCTCCTTGTTCACTCCAGGCTCAAACAAAGTGAAACAATCAAGCAAATAAAACAACAAAAAACAACAACAAACCCATCATCATCCACAAAAATAGCAAGACCTTAGAGACCTTAATGTTTAGTTAGTACTTTATAATCAGATTGAAATTGCTGCAATGAATCTTTTTTAAAGTATAACCTAGGTGTACTAAAACAAACACTGAGTAAAAAGGAAGTTATTGACAGAGTCATGGTCAACTAATGTTATTAGCTTTCTAATCAGATTGCAGCTACTGTGGACTCCATCAAACAGTGCAATTGCCTTCCAGGGTCAAGAGTCTTCAAAGTCCATTTGTTACACATTGTGGTGTCATAGGCATGTTTATTTGTTCCTGAGTATTGTATTTATGCAAGGCTGTGTATAAGGTTGTAATGGAAATTTATTGTCTTAGAATGGTATGACTAGGGGAGAGAGATGTGAAAAAAAGATACATTTCCCTGTTTATGCTAAAATTAAAAGCAAATTGAACTCACTGAATTTCTTTAGATGACATAAATCTATTGTCACTATTTTCTGACAAAATAATATAGGGTAAGTCTTTTAAAAGAAATGACTTCATATTCTTGATGAGTCATAAAACCACATTTGAAAATGTGTAATATTAATTAGACATTGAGCAGTAATTCATCATTACATTTGTCACAAGACTATAAACAGGACAAAAGGTAAAGTAAAGCTCCATCCCATGTAAATGTGTAATACATTAGCAAAAATGTGAAACTACATTTCCAATACATAATAAGTTATAAGGAGTGTGCTTCTCTATATGCTGACTTGCATTTCTGGATTGACTTTTGACTGGTGAATGAGAACAGAAAACACTAGAAAGATATTCAGCTTGTTAGGGTTTAATTTCTGCTACAGTGGTCTGCATCATGGAAGGCATTTTGAACAGGGGCACCATCTGATTGCATAAAAAGGCTAATCTTCTCTGAACTCCACTGTATACAGAAGGCCTAGTCAGGGAAGATGCCACACTGTCAGGGAAAACCTCCCCACAAACTTCTGCTAAATAATTTGATATTAGTTTATTGCAAACAATCTGAGTTCACTGGCTCTTAGAATTTCTTAGTCTGTAACTGTGGCAAAATGATCATTTGCATACATCTGATGCAGGAATACAAAGAATTTGGAGAGTAGCCTCAAAATGCTTAGGGAAACTTTTTCTTGTTGGTCTTTGCTATGGTTTAACCTGGCAGGCAGCTAAGCACCACACAGCCATTCGCTCACTCTCCCCCCAACCCTCCAAACCAGTGGGATGGGGGAGTGAACTGTGAAAAAGAAAAAAAAAGCTCGTGGGTTGAGATAGAAACAGTTTAATAGGACAGAAAAGAAAGGGAAAATAATGATAATAATAATAATAATAATGATAATAGTAAAAGAATATACAAAGCAAGTGTACACAATGCAATGCACAATGCAATTGCTCACCACCCGCTGACCGATGCCCAGCCTGTTCCCGAGCAGCGGCCCCCCCTTTGCCCCAGCCAGCCCCCCCCAGTTTTATTGTTCAGCATGACATCATATGGTGTGGAATATCCCTTTGGTCAGTTTGGGTCAGCTGTCCTGGTCCTGTCCCCTCCCAGCTTCTTGTGCATCCCCAGCCTCCTCGCTGGCAGGGCAATACGAGGAGCTGGAAAGTCCTTGGCTCTGTACAAACACTGCTCTGCAGCAACTGAAAACATCACCATTATCTTCATCAAAAAATCCAAAACACAGCATTGTGTGAAATTCTACGATGAGGATTTAACTCTCTCCCAGCCAAAACCACAACAGTCTTCTAAAGCTATGCTGCTTTATTAAGATTGAAAATTTCTTTGTTTCTGCCCCTATTTAGACTTCCTTAAAAAAGGAAAGTCTACAAGTTCTTAAAGGTAGTTGAATGATTTAAGTAAGAGAGTCTGAGCCAGATGTGAAAATTCAGCAAAAAAAGATAAATTGTTAGTGCCCAACAGAAAATAGGAATTATAGCTGTTTTCTTTTCTATGAGACACTTTCTCTTAGGTCCCAGTTTGGCACAATACTTATCCTGTGCGTTATTTTAAGCAAAGAAATAGTTCTAATTGACTTCAATGGGACTACTCCTGTGTTTAAGGAATCACATGGGTTTAAATATCTTATTGGATCAGACTTTTAAGTTCTGGAATTTTCACTGGCTGGATGGGGATTTGCTATTGGGTTGTTGTTTTTACTACTGTGGCAATAAAATTTGAAACCCCTCTGAATACACTGAGATGGGGAGTTCCAGACTAAAATGGAAATGTGTGAGATTTAGGTATTGTTCATGCATTTTCCTCACATTCACTGTTCAAGTCTAGCAAGTAGTTATGCAGACACTCACCCTAGACACACTTGTAACTGTTTATAAGCATTTACATTGATGGTGCCAACTCATCACCATTTTAAACCTATAAACTAAGAATGAAAAATTTCTGCTGAGAGAAAAAAGCATCTGTAAAGTCTAGACACATTTTGGTGATGTGGTATACGTTTCAGGGTCAATAACTTTCTTAGCATAGATTCCATTAGACGCTTCTTCCAGGGCCAATGGGTACCGGCTTTTCTTTGTTTCTCTGCTCCAGCTCAGGCATAAAACCAGACTACTACATATGAACACACTACTAAGGGTCAGATGAGTATTTGTTAGTAACTGTGCATGTATTACAGCTTGAACTGTAATGTGATAGCTTAAGCCCCTTTCCCTGAGGTTCTTTTGACATGCCTGACATTTTGTTGTGGCTATACAATCAGCCACTGTGGTTTAGTTGAAGTAGAGTAACACGTGTAAAAGCCCTTTGTTTAAAACAGAAATTTGCTGTTCTTCCTAATGAAATTAATGGGATATGAAGGGGGTAATTTTGGTTGTCTGGTTCAAACAAACAGCCCTGTATAGTAGGATAAGTTCCGTAATGTCGCTGGTATTAGGAGGATAAATCTTCAGTTAGAACAACCCGCTGACTTTGCTCAAAGGTTGGACTGCACAATCTCCAGAGGTCCCTTCCAACCTCAATGGATCCCTGAATCTATGAATCAAAGCTTGCATTTCAATCATTTTGAAGGTTGGAGAATGGGTCAACTTTAGGCATGGATTTTTCCCTTTCAGAAGACTAAGAGTAGGCCTTACTGGTTAATGAAGACTGAAGGGACTGGTGTGCACTGTCTTTCCTCTTACTAGTTTTGTTTAGTGCTGTGTATGTTCACTGATGCACAGCAGGGAAGCTGCTGCCCATCTAACTGCCAGCAGCAAAATATGGGCATATGCTAACAATCCCAATATCCAGGTCAACATACAACAGTCACAACTAGTTACAGAATAGTATATAATCCATCACATTAAGGCTAAAGAACTGGATTTAATAGAGTAGTTAGATTTTATAAGCACTTGAAATAGCAGTTGGTTAGTAAAACCCTATAAAACTGGGGTTTTATAGTAATACAATATATATGTATCCATTACACAGCTAATCCAGTCTGAATTTGTTTTTAACAGTCAGTTAGTATTTATTGATTGTATTGCCCAATAACTGTCTAGTTAAATTCATAACTGTAAACCTTAATTTGAAGTGGCACTAGAAGTTTTACATTCAAAGTGTCTCTTAATCAAAAGCTTAGCATAACCAAAAATATGAAATAAAATGTGCAATATATACAAGACATATATTGCAAAAAAATCATCAAAGCCACTGAAGCGCATTTATTGAATGAGATTTTTCAATTTAATTTTAGTGATTATGTTCAATGAGACAAGCAGAAAGCATTTCTTACTGTTTAAGCAGGAGAAAACTCACAGGCTGTCTGCTCACTGAATTTGTTTCTGCATGTATGGATAAGAGAAATGGCATTGCAAAGAATGACTGGGTAATGAACTTAAAGCATCACAACTATAGTATCTCTTCCTACCTTATCCTTTGCCAAATGCTTTGCAATATTTGAATGCTGTGAAGTATTGGAGCGAGGAATGTTTTTTCTAAATGGGCTAAATCAACTATACTCAGTTGTATACACATGTAATTGTCGAAGGTGATGCAGAGAGAGTGATTTCTTGCAATACCTGCACCTTTGCTTTCAGTATTTTTCAATGGGAAAAAATTGCTTGTTAGTAACTGCAGGTAGAACTGTTTTGTTCTGTGATGCCAGAAATCAGAGTCCTTCTGAATCCTGTGTGGAGCAGAGGGCTCTTGCAGTTTTATGAATGAAATGGAAAGCTATACATTATGTAGATTATGAATACAGATTATAGAATAACCCAATTGTCTTAAGTGTCCAATATTAGATATGTTTGGCTTTGTTAAGGGCCTAGAATCCAAGAATTTAATGAGGTACTTAAAACACTGCAGGAGTGGACTCTAATTTAGATTATAGTTTTGGCTGCTATATAAATGTAGCAGTTTAGTTACTGTTCAGCAACTGATTTCAGTTGCAGAAAGTTTGGAGAGCTGAGGCATAAAAGATCTAGACTGGCTATTTATCTTGCTTCTTTCACAGGGCATGATGTTTCCAGTGCATAAAAATCTTTTCACTGTGAGATTATTGTTTGATTAATAGAGCTGTAATGGAGGGAAACAGTTACTTTATGAATGAAAAGAAACACAAAGCCTGACCGCCCAAATACTTGTCCAAATGTATATCCAGTCACCCAAATACTGAGCTTGAATTCAACACACTAATGTATATATAGCAAATGTGTTATGTGTCATGCTGTATTGAATCCAATTGTTCCATTAAAGACATTGAAGATAAAATAGTTGTTAAAATAAGCTCTTTTCAGTGTTTTTGCACATCATTTTAAATGCAATAGCTAATAGAATTTTCTCATTACAAGGGACATGATTAATACTCTGTGAGATTAGGAGAACCTGGCTGGGGAGACGACTTTCTATTTTATTTTAACAACTCCAGGGTCAGCAGCCTAAAGCAAGTTCAATTAAACTTCCTCATTTTTAATTTAAAATAGATTGACTCATACTTTAATGCTTCATCTGGAGGCCCTATTCTTCTGGAAGAGTGGTTTTTGGACATTTAAATTTTCAAGTAAAACTGACAGAACACTAGTGAAGTTAAAATGTATTTGGAAAAATAAATTCTGTTCTATAATCAGACGTACCATTAAAATGTACCTATGCCTGAGTCAACACTGGTCCAGATATCTGTTATATCTGTTTTACATAACAATTTGGAGCAGTTTGTATGTTAATCACAGCCTGAATGGTCCAGGAACTTTGCTGAGGACTTAAACTTACACTGCGCTCATCTGTAATTGTATTTTCTTTTTCTTATGTGCATATCTGACATACAAGGAACATTCCCAACAGACAGGAGAGCATCTTAAGAGTAATAGCTAAAGAAAGGTAAATAGAAGAAAGTATTCCAACATTCATATAAATGTAAATGCTTAAAGAATAAGGAAAAATAAAACTAGATAGTACCATAAAGCAAAGATTGCAAGTGGTACCTCAGGCTGAATTAATACTTGGGATGGAGGGAATGAAAACTTGATTTATTTTCCTTCTAGGAACTGGGAAAGGGAGATTGAAAGGCTGAAAATTATTCCTTTCTGGAAATATGGCTGAAACCTGACATTCCGAAAATCCATGCAAAATGATATAAAACATAATACAGATCTATGGAAATACTTTGTTTCCCTTTTGACCTTTATTTCAACTCTTTTTAATATGTTAAGATGCGCTGATACATGTCATATATGAAGATGAGGTAAGGAAATAAAGCTCCTACTTTAGTGCCTGAAATTAGACCTAGGTAGACCTGAGGCACCCAAATCAAAGAAAACAATTCAGGGCATTGTGCTGTGATGGCTATCTAGTCCTAAAAGCACCTATAATAAGACACTGAATTCCTGCCTATGGGCTTATCTGCTCATGCACATACAGAAGAATAAAGACCATTAGAAGCGCCCAGTCTTTTAGGCATTCTTGTGACTTACTGAAGGCCTATGAATTTCATTTACTTCAGTACTTAAACCACAGCTGATTTCACTAAAAATCTTGGTAGGTATCATTGGTTTGTCTGTAATAGAGTTAATTTTCTTCACAGAGGCTCATATGATGCTGTGTTTTGGATTTGTGATGAAAACAGTGGCGATAACACACCGATGTTCTAGTTGTTGCAAAGCAGTGCTTGCCAAGGACTTTTCTTGCTTTCATGGTACCCTGTCAGCGAGGAGGCTGGGGGTGCACAAGGAGCTGGGAGGGAACAGGACCAGGACAGGGGACCCAGACTGACCAAAGGGATGTCCTATACCATATGATGTCATGCTCAGCAATAACAGTTGGGGTAAAGAAGGAGGAAGGGGGGGACGTTCGGAGTGATGGCGTTTGTCTTCCCAAGAAACCGTTATGCGTGATGAGCCCTGCTTTCCTGGCAGTGGCTAAACACCTGCCTGCTGATGGGAAGTAGAGAATGGATTTCTTGTTTTGCTTTGCTTAAAAGCACAGCTTTTGCTTTACCTGGTAAACTGTCTTTATCTCAACTCATGAGTTCTCGCACTTCTACTATTCCAATTCTCTCCTCCTTCTGCTGGAGGGATCAAGTGGCTGTGAGGTGCTGCTGGGGTTAAACCACAATAATAGGTTAGACAAATGCTGGAATTCCTCATTTAAAGGCTTGCTATACATATCTTTAAGTGGATAATAAAGGAGTGTGGAAACTCTCCCCCCCCCATTTCTTTCAAAGAAGCTTTACATTTTTATTATCAAAACAAAATATTGCTGGCCATTTCTCTTTGTTCTGGACTGAAATTAAAATCTCCTAGACCAATGGAGAACCAACTACAAATTATGAATACTATAGCTATAAAAAGTAATGTATTACAGACTGCCAATCTTAATATTATTTTTGTTATTAACTGATGTATGTAATTTGTATTATATTCCTACTTTTTGCAGAAATTTTGCCTAGGTAGTTCTCAAAAGATATTTTCCCATCAAGAAACAATTTTCTGATTATTAAGAATGTAAAAAATCCTGCAGAACACTAGACAAAGTATGTGGCAAGTTTAATAACCACTCTAAAACGTAATTTTTACTTAATTGTCATGAGTATAGACCTGCCAGTCAAGGCACAATAATATGCATAGCTGTTAGTAAAGCCACTGTAGGAATTTTAACTTGATGTTTGCACAATATGAAATGAAATCTGAGTTGACACTGTGAAAGCCAGGGAAAATAATAGAGAAATCATTTAAATTTCACTATTTGAAATAGGATTTTAAAGCTAATATCTGTTTTTATAACCTCATAACAATGACAAAAGGGAAAGCAGAGAAAATACAAGAAATGTTTGCAAGTAGGTACTCCACATACTATGCTTCTCTTTGTGGCTGTCCTTGTGGGAGAGTCTCAGCCCTAGTGCTGGGAAGCTCTACTAAAGGGATTTTTTTTACTGTAAAACTGTTCTTTAGTGGAGCCCATGATGAATTCATAATTCATTCATGCTTGACTGCATTTCTTTTCTTAGAGCAGGCTTTTAAAGGCAGGCAAGATTTGCCTGAATTCTGGAAAGCACAATTTCTCTAGGCAGACAATGAAAGCAAGTGGCAGAAACAGAGTTCGTCAGCAGCTATGTGGATACTTCTTAAAAATATCTGTATTTTTCAAAGGGTTAAGGAAAAGTGTGTGCCCTCCAAAGGCAAATTATTATTCTTGTAATGTAGAAACATCATCTTCTTTATCTTTTCCTCTGAAATGGACCAGTGAAATGTGTATCTTATGGTGATAAGGATATGCAATGGAAGAAGATCCATGCCTGGCTCTGAAGTCGCAGCAAGGGGTATCAGCTGAGATGGTGAGCATTATCTTTACATTTTTGCTCCTCTTCTCTTTAGTATAAAATATGAAAGCCAGACGCTAGAGCGGGAGAACAGGTTTCCCTGTTCTTGTATGAACACTTTAACGCTCTATGTCACAAAGTCAAAGTTTATGTCCCCCAGGGGTCAGTGCTGGGTCCAGTGCTGTTT
>VXAL01002499.1:20331-32799 GCA_013399475.1 Chauna torquata
TGAGGAGAGAGTGTCGAGAGGATGGAGCCAGTCTCTTTTCAGTTGTGCCCAGCAACAGGATGAGAGGCAATGGGCACAAACTGAAACAGAGGAGGTTCCGGCTCAATGTGAGGCGGCACTTCTTTACTGTGGGGGTGACAGAACACTGGAACAGGTTGCCCAGAGAGGTTGTGGAGTCTCCTTCTCTGGAGATATTCAAAGCCTGCCTGGATGCCGTCTTGCGCAACGTGCTCTAGGTGATCCTGCTTGGCAGGGGGGTTGGACTAGATGATCTTCAGAGGTCCCTTTCAACCCTGCCCATTCTTTGATTCTGTGATTCCTCCACATCTGCAGACAAATCCTTCATCTACTATGTCTCTATTTTTTTTCTGCAGTGTGGTACACCTTCTGCAAGGCCTTTCCTAACACCACTTGGACTTCTGTGGGGCTTTAGATATGTCTTTAACTTAACTTGCTGGAGACTCACTACAAGTCTATGTTTCTGAGATATGTTTCTCTGTCCTTGGAGCACCTACTTCTTTCCAGCAGTATATGTGTCTGCATGTATTTAGATGGTGGGCCAGGCCAAGAAAATATGTGATATGAGATTTCAGAATGATTACTGCTATGTAACAGTTCACCTATTCCTTTGTCCCTAAGTGGAAATGAACTTAAAAGCATAGCCAAGATATACTGTTTTGATTTTATTCAATCTCAATAGAGAGCTCAGTATAAGGTTCTGGATTTAGAAATGGAACACAGAAGTTACTCATTTTCCCTTCTTGCTCTAGAAATATGTTCTGTCACTTTGAAAATACTGATATTGTTGCTTTTTGAATACAGTGATAGTATAAGGATTTTTTTTTTCCTTTGTAAAAGATCATTTAAAATTGTCATTTAAGTGACACTTTTAAAATAATTACTGAAATTTAATTTGAGTTAAGGTTAATACATGTTTATTTGTCTGTAAAGAAATCCTTTTTTTTGGTAAACCAGAAGGTTCGTAAGGAATAACTTAAGCTTTCATTTCCATCTAGTTTATTTACCACTTCAAATGATAAACCTCAATGAGCTCCTCATTTGATCTCTTTTTTTAAATTTAATCTTTTTGACTTAGAATTTGACCTTGAAAGAAGTTGAACCTTGTAGCTTGATTCAGCAAAACATTTCTTTACCTACCCAAAAGAAAGCAGTTGCACTGACTACTTTCATGCTTCAGCTGAACACAATAATGATTTGTTTTTTTTTTTCACTTATTTTTCATATTGTCCTAAATAGTCTTGAGACTACTGTTTTTATACCAATATTTTCCCAAAGGTTAGCTGATTTTAACAACTGAATACAATTTATTATTTCTTGCAACTCCCCCCCCCATGCCTAATTATCTTTTTTCCAAGATAATAAGACTTTTTATTATTCTTGAAAATGCTTTGCCATTATTATATTGTATTGCACAAAATGATAAGATGCTACAAAGGATATTACTGTGTATGTTGCCTCATCTTATTTATCACAGTAACTTGAGTATAAGAACGATAAACTAGTAATACTTCTGAGATTCCTCTGAGATTTAGAATTTTTAGTACTGTAGAAACAGTGATGTGATGATGCCAGTATATGTTCATGGAAACATTTACAGTGATATAGCTTCAGCAGAGACAGTAATGGTATAAACAGGGCAAAGGAAATACCAGAAATGTTGCAGATGCTATTGATTATATGCCTTGGAGAATATTCCACTTCCGTATTTTAAGTCTGTTAATGTAAATCAAAAGGTAGTGATGTTTTGTCAGCAAGATATATCACAGCCAAAATAATGTGCAGTGACAGCAGTCCCGCTATTCTGATGGAGAAGATAGTAATTTTGGAAATGGAGAAGACATCCATAGCACAGCTGAGGTATTGTAAACCAGAAAAAAAATAATCTGATTTAAACATCTGAACCGTTGTGACCCGTGATCTAGTTTATGTTGAAAGTTCATATGGCTGATAGAGCCATATCAACTTTATGTTAAACTGATACGGCTGCTTAAGGTTCAATTGACTAGTGTCTTTGAAGTTAATCTAAGTCTTATTCATGCCCTAAAGATTTGCAGCTTTCATTATTTCTCAGACTTGTAAATCTGGAAGCTGTAGTACTAATTTTTAGGAGCAGGAATGAACACCCAGCAAAAGCAAGCACAAAAGTCTTGATTTAGAAGTCAACACTCAGTGTCCATGAGATGGGTAAGTATGGTATAGACCTAAATAAAAGCTTTTCTTGCATTTGTGAAATCAGATCTACCAAGAGCTGCATTACCACTTCTAGAATTCACATTTTAAAAATACAATTGAAATATTGCCTGGTTTTAAAAGCTTTCGCACTCTTCATTATGAATAAATCTAGGAAGATATGTTAATAATGTATGAAATTCTGTAATAAAAATGCACTAAGAATGGGACCTAAGTTTGAAGTAAGTTATGCCTCTTTTGCAGTATGGAAATAATAACACCACCTGCAAAAGTTCCCTTGAAAGTAGATTAGTCCTACGAGTTTGTATAAAAGTAGGACTAGTAGGAAATAAGTAAGGTTTCAATAACTAAAGTGCAGTTAATATGCATTTACATCTCCATTCCTTTGAATTTACACATTATATAGACATTTATGCCAAAATATTTTAGTCTTTTCTTTGAATGAAGAGCAAAGAAAATCAACTGATTTGTAATTTGTCAAAAAATGCTGCCACATAACCTGCTGCAAAATAGATTTATTTTCAACTTGACCAGTGGATATCAACAAGGCTGAATTCCTATTAGTTATTTAAAAAATATATATTATTTTATTAACAGATAGTCTCTTAAAAACACCAGTGAGGAACAGATTCCAATCTTGTTGTGCAGTTAAAGCTAGATATCAGTGGAGATGGATGTGCAAACTTCTTTGTCACCTGTTGGAGAATACAATAGCTCCCTAGGTTTTAAGCAGGCTGTGAAGATTTGAGAAGTTTACATGACACTCATATGTAGATCATTAATTAATAGACATATTTTATAATTCATCTACAGTGACTTTTTTAACCACTTGAACACTTTGTGCTGAATGGAATGTAAAGAAACATACACACAACAGAAAATGCTATTTTTCAAAAATCAAAAGCAGACAGAGCACTTTCTTGGAGAAAAGGAGGCAAAAAGAGATTTTAGGAGGTTGAGTAACTTTCCCATTTGATTGTACATATTTTGTGAATCTGGGGCCAGATTCTGATGTCAATTCTATCATAACAAGCTACTGGTCTATTCGGCATGTTTACAGACCCTAGCACACCATTTCATTCCCCCTTAACAGACTATCAGATGTTTATAGCACTTCTTGCCGCACAAACAAAACAGATTTTTCAGGATTTTTATCCAATTATCTGTCCTTCTTTTGCCATGAAGTTGCTCACACTGTGTTCAGAGTGCTGAAGGAACGGAATCAACAGAATCACAGAATGGTTGAGGTTGGAAGGGACCTCTGAAGGTTGTCTGGTCAAATGCCCCTATGCAAAGCAGGGGCAACAAGAACAAATTGCCCAGGACCAAGTCAAGACAGCTTTTGAATGTCTTCAGGGAGGGAGACGTCCCAGCTTTATCACACACTTGGTATCAGGAATGGAATTAATATTGATTCACGCAATTTATGAAGGAAAGAGCCAATTCTATTTTCATAGGTTTTCTCTGCTGATTTAATTTCCATGTGAAAATTAACCTTGCTTAAAAAAATCTTGGTTTTATTATTGAATGATGAGAGTTAGCTCCAAAGATTTACAAGTCTCATGGCTAACCCATTTCCAAAGGATCCTTCATACCTTTATTTTATTCCTCCTACACACATTGGAAAGCAATTCCTAGATATATTCTCATCATGGAATACTTCATCAGGTTTGCAGCTGAAGGCATACCACAGGTATTGATTTACACAGAGCTGCTTTAAGTTGCTTCAGGTTGCTTCAGCATTTGCAAGGTAACTATATGCAACAATTTCATACTGTATAACAAATTCGGCATGGTGGTTATTTTTCCTGTCATTACTAGGTGCAGTCCCAGTTACTTAGCTAGCAGAGTTACTCATATAACTTCATGTTTTTCATTAACGGATAGGTAACTGTTGTGGTTTAGCAGCGGCAGACAGCTCAGCACCACACAGCTACTTGCTCTCCCCAGGTGGGATGGGGGAGAATCAGAAAGGTAAAAGTGAGAAAACTCATTGGCTGAGATAAAGACAGTTTACCAGGTAAAGCAAAAGCTGTGCTCTTAAGCAAAGCAAAACAAGAAATCCATTCTCTACTTCCCATCAGCAGGCAGGTGTTCAGCCACTTCCAGGAAAGCAGGGCTCATCACGCATAACGGTTTCTTGGGAAGACAAACGCCATCACTCCCAATGTCCCCCCCCTTCCTCCTTCTTTACCCCAACTGTTATTGCTGAGCATGATGCCATGTGGTATGGGACATCCCTTTGGTCAGTCTGGGTCAGCTGCCCTGGCTGTGTCCCCTCCCAGCTTCCTGTGCACCCGCAGCCTCCTCGCTGGCAGGGCACGTGAGAAGCAAGAAAAGTCCTTGGCTCTGTGTAAACACTGCTCTGCAACAACCAAAACCATCACCACTATTTTCATCAAAAACCCAAAACACAGCATTGCATGAGCCTTTACGAAGAAAATTAACTCCATCCCAGGCAAAACCATGACAGTGACACCTATTAACTTCTTGCTTAACAGTAATACCAACCAGAAAGTGCTGCAGAGAGTGATTTATCCATTCTATTTTGCTGAGCTCAGCTAATAAGACACTCAGGTCTCCCTACTGCTGCCAGTCATTTCTATTTGGTGACTTTCTGGACATGTTATTCTCCCCCCAGAAGAAATGCCAGTGCAGACCAGATTTAGAAATATAAGATTTAAATCTTTTTTTTTTTTTCCCTGACCTTCCCCAGATTCCAGGTTTTGAAAAGCAGTCTTTTAAACTAAATTTTTTTTCCCCCATATGGATTAGACTGTAAGCCTCTGGCGATAACCAAACTCAAACCAAAAGTAGTCATCCTCTTCCTAAATCTTAGAGAAATACTTTCTTTTAAGAATGTAAAATCTCATAGATATCATTGACTTTCCATAGAGTTATTTTTTCACTCTACCATTGTTAAATCCTATCACACTGACTAAAGTGGTATCTACTGTTATGATATACACTAGATGAGGACTGTGTTTTAGGTGCAAAGTCTGTTTACTATACCCACAGTCCTACAGAGGCAACTAGAACATGTGAATTGGACATCTGTTTCATGAAATTGTACTGGAGGATATGTTCCAGGTGTGCACTATTTCAGCAACTAATCTTCAGTCATC
The DNA here is from genome assembly GCA_013399475.1 of Chauna torquata. NCBI lineage: Eukaryota > Metazoa > Chordata > Aves > Anseriformes > Anhimidae > Chauna > Chauna torquata. The sequence continues at coordinate 25,668 of VXAL01002499.1, forward strand.
GGACCAGCCCTGTTCTCATAAAGTAAAATCCCTGAAATATTAACAGATCTCATTTTGAATTATTTCAACATACAGGTCTCCTCCTATTGAGCTACTTCTTGCTAGTTGTGGAAGAATCTAATTCTCTGATCCTTTTGTGGATGATTGGATGGATGGATGGATGGATGGGTGGTTTTGGACTCTGCTTCTAGCAACTACAGATCAGCCTGAGTCTTCAAGAAAAAGGTTTGCTAGCTCTTCTACACTGTTATCTCCTTGCTAATTATGGTAGCTTTGGGAACCGATATTCATATAAAATCAGAGGGAGTCAATTTTTTTGACACAAGAACAAAATTTGCCTCTCTCCATTTTTCCATCTCTAAGTTTAGGCTCATCTTTTCCAACGTCAAAACTGTGGGAATTAATCAAACGAGTTTTTAATGTGCTTTGAAGCACAGACTTCAGTTCTAGGCCCTGGTTTTAAAGTATGTGTCATGGTAGATTATGTATTTCTTCAGAATTTGTAACATTCAAAGGTGGCTTTGAGCCATTTGTACAGTTTTTAATCCTGGGATCAATCTGCAGTGATCCAGCTTCTTTGCACAAGTTGTAACCCCCCTGATCCCAGGGTTGATGGGATACAGACCACTTACCCATAACGTTAAGCTGAAAAGGTATGAGTTGGAATCATGTGCAGTCACACTATGTTGGAGTCATTTCTTCAGCTGGCTCAGCGGATTTCAGGGCAGCTAGCTACATGTTGATTCAGCAGTGAAAGATTGCCAAATAAGAAGCATCAGTGTTCTTCTGTCTTTATTACAGGCAGAGACTTTTGATAACGACAATGTCTCTGGTTGCTGATAAGGATATATAAACTTAAGATACATCCCAAATTCCTATGGGTAATCAATGTGTCTACATGGACTGCTTTTTGAATTATGTTATGAAATTATGCTATTTAAGGATATTGGTACTACTAGTAATATTACAGAATTACAGCAGAAAATATAGGTAAGTTCATCAGATATAGAATATCATCAATATAGATTGACAAAAAAGGCCTACTTATCATTTCCAGAAGCACCTCTATTCTTGATTAATAAAAAAATGTGCAGAAAGAGAACCGCATATTGCATTTGAATCTTAATAAGCTGAAATATCTGGAAGAGAAATTTAAAAAAATGTGGATTTATATAAAAAGTACATACTGGAATGATTCAAGGTCTAAAACATGAAGCATAGCATCTGCTAGTTCTAACACTTCTCTTTTCTTGGCCCTGTACTTTCTTCAAGTAACACATCCAAATCAAGGAAGAATTTGATCCTCTGAATTGCAGTAAATATTATTCTGTTCTTCCTAGAAGCCAAACTGAATTTTGTAGTAAGGATATTTAACACAGATTTTTAAATACATTCATAGGAATTTTCTTATGAGACCTTTTAATATTGATAGTATGTTTCATCCTCATTAGAAATATAACATTTTTGGTTACTTAAGGTTAAATTATATCAATTATAAAACATTATAGATACAAAATGAACACCGAAATGCATTAATTATTAAAACTGTAAAAATGCAAATAAAAAGTGTTATTATTGATACTAACTTTTCCTAAACATTGGTAAAAATATGGTGCAAATTCTCATATTAGTGCTGAGAGCTAAAAATTATGGTAATTTCTTGAACACCTATGAAACCACTATCTGTCCAACAAAATGCTTGTAAAAGATTCAAAACTGACAGAAACAAAGTGTCTTTCATACAAAAACAAAGTTCTGCTAATATGTCCCACATGGAAAACATTTAATCTTTTTCTGACTTGAAAAGATTGTGTTCAGGATTTTGAAAGTTACTATTTATTTTGGTTCTCCTTCATGAGAGAGCTTAGAATAGTTGGAGTTTCAAGAAATGCTGGAAACAGCTACTGAAAAACAACTCAGTTAAGAATCTCAGATTTGGATATTCCAAGAAAAATATGTACTCACAAATTCTTGCCTCTGTGAATTTCTTCTTAGCTGAACACTAGAACTAACAGAGGTGAAGGATAATCCTGTTATTGGTCTTCTAAGCCAAACAAATTAGGATGTTCTTCAAAAGTTGAATTCACCAGCTTCACATTATACACTAAAGACTGTCATTACTTAGAAGATATATCACCTGTGGCCCTGGCAAAATTAAATAAATAATGAATTTTCAAGGCTGAACTCTTTAAATTAAAATTGCTTCTGGAAAGGACAATTCCTGGCATCTTGTGAGCGATAAAGAGAATTAAAGATCCAAGTAAGAGTTTTGTGAAGGAAATTAAAATATTTTATTATGTGTTGAAAAGTTTGAATTGCACATTACAAGGTATGTGAGGGGCTACCTTTTGCTGGAGTTGAAGACCATTTTAGTAATCTCTCTCAGAACAAAACTTAACTCTTACTATCCACTATCACAATTTATAATGGCTATAGGACACCTGGGTTGAGAACTTCTAATCCACTTTTAAAGTGCAAAGACAAAACTTCATTGTAATACACTGTAAGCAGAGTACCATATCCATGGCATCATGAAATGCAATTTGAACGCTTGGAGACATTCAGTTGTGTTATTTATTTTGTCATATTTTCATAGTTCATAATAGCAGTAGTGATGTAAGAGTCAGGCACGTCCTGGCAGTTATGGCAGAGTGAGAAATTTGTATCTTCCACGTGGTGGTGATCTGATAGGAAATGCCATCACTGCTTCATGTCCTGTTTAATAAGGGACAAGAAATTAATAAGGAATTGGGTTTCCTACTCTTAACTTGTGAAGACTTAGAACAGTAACTACCAGAAATTTTGAAAAAAAGAAGCGTGTGAAGGTTATGAACTGTGGACCCCAGACAGATAAAGGAAATGCTGAAGTTCGTTAAGGTTCTGGTCCTTCTTCTGAAGAACTGATGGGACTTGCCACTCACTAGAAAGAAATATTTTAATTAAGTGATGAGTCTTGTGAAGAAGCAGAGTAATTGGACAAGCTAACTATCCTACACAAACACTAGAGAAGTCTATTTTAAAAGATGAAGGAATCTGTTTCTCTATAAAAATACAAGATGAAAAGAAAATAAGGGATCTGTGGGACTATGTTCAATAAATTCTTAAGAGCAAGTTTTCCTTGTCTGTTGAAGGTTTACCCTAAATTTTCGACTACAGGAGAATTTATAATTCTGTTAGTCATTCCTATGTTCAATTTCATGCACAATTGTAGAACAAACATTTGGAGGAATTCTGAGTAACTGTATTATGGTTTGGAAAAGAAAAAGTAATGTAGGTAATTATTGAATCTGATATCTGAAGTGTTGAAATTAGGTAGTAATACGTGAAGGCAAATATGATATGAAAGTATATCTGTAATTTACGAAACTGACTAAATAAGGATATTTCTTCAGGGTTGTGACACCAGAGGGGAGTTCCATAAAAATTTGATGGCTTATTCCAAATGGAAGTTTACTACTAGCTTATATTTTATTGCATGCTTTCCAGGAACACATATGGCATTCCAGAAGCATGTGTAGAAGGTGTGAGCTCTTTTGGAAACTACATGGATTTACATAAAATGCAGTGCATTTTCTGATGTTTAAAAAGTACTTTTTCAGATGTAAATTAGATATTTAATGAAACAGGCAGCAGTTGAAAGGACTGAAATTTACCAGCTCTGCTGTCTTTATGGCCTGATTCTTCTGTGTTTAACTTCAGGAATCTTATTAGCTAATGAGTGTCTTTTATTTCTTTTTCTTTCTTTTTCCTTTTTCCCAAAAAAGTCAGTCAAAAATGTTTTATAGAAATAAAAATTTAGCTGTCTGCTTATATTCTCAGTAATTACACTTCTTTCCTCCTTATTGTTTGAGCCATAACCCTAATTCGTATACCTCTGTCCTTGACTCATTATGGGATTCCATCTCTGTGTGCTTAACCATCACTGTAATTGTACAACCAATTTTAAATCCTGATCAATTCTCATATGAACTCTTACTTGATTACTACTATTGCAGACAGCAAAGTCAGTGAAGAAGGAGGGGAGCAGGTGCTCCAGGTGCCAGAGCAAAAGTTCCCTTCAGCCCGTGAAGAGGAGCCCACACAGGAGCAGGTGATCCGGTGGGAGCTGCCACCCCTGGGGGACCCGTGCTGGAGCAGTTTGCTCCTGAAGGATGGATCCCGTGGTACGGACCCATATTGGAGCAGCTCTTCAAGAGCTGCAGCCGGTGGGAAGCCCACGCAGGACCCGTTCAGGAAGGACGGCATCCCGTGGGAGGGACCCCACGCTGGAGCAGGGGCAGAGAGTGACCATGGAGGAGCAGTGGAGACGAAGCGATATGGACTGACCGCAGCCCCCATTCCCCGTTCCTCAGTGTCACTCGAGGGGAGGAGGTAGCAGAGGGTGAAAGGGGGGAAGGTGTTCTTAATTTGCTTTTAGTTCTCACCGCTCTAGTCTGTTTATAATTAATAAAATTTATAGGCAATAAATTATATTAATCTCCTTATGCTGAGTCTGTTAGCCCATGACAATAATTGGTGAGTGATCTCACTGTCCTTATCTCAACTCTTGAGCCCTTTTTCATATTTTCTCCCCTAGTTCCTTTGAGGAGGGTGAGTGAGAGAGAGGTGTGATGGAGTTTACCTAGCCATCAGTGTGAAACCACCACACAAAAGAAGAGTCATTTAATTAGTCTTGCAAGTGACTAAAGTTTCTGTTGTTTCGGACAGGTCAATGCCTAGCATTCAAATGAAAATACACTGTCAGTCTTTCTTTTCTAAATAAACACTGAGGTACAACATAATTTCCCATACTTCAAAATAAATCCAAAACATAATACTTTATCTAATATGGGTTTTTCATGGGGGTCTTATACTCTTTACTAAAATGTTGTTAACCTTTTAATGATGTGAAAATCCTATGACTTTCTTTCTTGGTAGGGAGCTCTGAGGTGCAAAATGCAATATACCAGACTTGCAGCCAAATTTTCATTAGCTGTTTTTATACTATGGTATAAACTCAAGCATGCTAGCTTGAAACAGTTATGGATAATAAGCACTGTAAATGCTAGTTTTGTAAATTAAATTCAGATATTATGTTATCTGAATATAGGTTTAGCAATTTATACAAAGACCCAACAAGGATCAGATGATCAATGATAGACAAATTAATATGGGATGTTTAGGAGACAGCTTGAAGGCAGGAAAAGGAAGACTGGGGAGGAACAACTGTGGGAAAACTGAAAGAAAGATAATAGGTATGCCTGGCCACAGGAAAGCAGGTGTTGGTTGATTAGCACGTGTCTGAGTCCTGGGCTTTCTCAGTGCAGTCTGCTCTATATACTTATTAAATCTTACTTCTAACTGTCTTCTGTGTGTGGGTGTGTATGCCTCTCAGGAACTGTGCTCGGCCTCCCTACTCCCTGTCCGTGGGGAAAAGGAACTGCAACAGCCTCACATCTACAGGGCGGGGACAGAAGTAACCTCACAGGTCCTGCAGTCTACCAAATTCACGTACCTTAGGTGAATTATATTATCTGATATTCTCCGTACACCATCTGTTATAGTTAAATAATACCAGGGTTTTTTTTTTCCCAGTCTTGATCAGCATTCACCTGATATTGCTAATTTTAATCTTAGTATTTGCACCTCAGTCTCTGAACTTCAAGAAAAAAAACACTGAAGGTATATATAACCATATTAATAATAATAGTTGTGGTTTAACCTGGCAGGCAGCTGAGTATCACACAGCTGCTCTCTCACTCTCCCCAGGTGGGATGGGGAGAGAATCAGAAAGATAAAAGCACAAGAACTCATGGGTTGAGATAAAGACAGTTTACCAGGCAGAGCAAAAACCACATGCAAGCAAAGCAAAATGAGAAATTCATTCAGTACTTTCCATGGGCAGGCAGGTGTTAAGCCACTTCCAGGAAAGCAGGGCTCATCATAAGTAATGGTTACTTGGGAAGACAAACGCCATCACTCCTAATGTTCCCCCCTTTCTCCCTCATTACTCCAACTTTTATTGCTGAGCATGACGCTATGTGGTATGGGACATCCCTTTGGACAGTTTGGGCCAGCTATCCTGGTTCTGTTCCCTCCCAGCTCTTTGTGCACCCTCAGCCCCCTCACTGACAGGGTACCATGAAAGCAGAAAAGTCCTTGGCTCTGTGCAAGCACTGCTCTGCAACAACTAGAGCATTGGTGTGTTATCACCGCTGTTTTCATCACAAATCCAAAACAGCATCATATGAGCCTCAACAAAGAAAATTAACTCTATTACAGACAAAACCATGACAATAGTTTTTAGGTAACTCCCAATAATTGTTGATTCCAGTATGTATGTAGCAAATGTTTCACTCCACTGTCTTTTGATGTCTTTTTTTAATGGACATGCCGTTCAGGGATATTCTGTTCCCTACGGTGATGATATGCAGATCTGACCTTGAAGCAAATTTTGGAGTATAACAGAATTGAAATGGAACCATAGTTCTATGACACAGTTTCTGTTCTAGAAATTGCTGTTAAATAAATTTTGCGAATAAAAAAAAAAATCCCAGAAAGAAATTATTTTGTACTTTGATGAAATTTGAGATTGCTGCCTTTCTAAGTATTATGATGTAAAAGAAATAGTAATTAGGCTGTGATTATTTGCATATATATTTCTAAAGCTAAGAAAAATACACAAAAGGAATGGAGCTAAGTTTATATTCTCTCTTTCATTATCACGCCTGACTTCTTCACTTACCCCCAGGTGGAATTCCATTATTATCTTGTTTCATAGGAGAGGACTGGGACTATAGAACTGTGTAAATCAGTGGGTGATACTTGCAAGATTCATCTGGATTTAGTTAAGGATACCTCTTTCATAACTGTGATCCACATCTACTTGTAATAAAAATAGTCTTAGTTAAAAAAAAAAAAAAAGTAACTTCTGTACAGCGGTGAGGGCAATATTTTCAGAGAGGGTTTTTTTGAAGGTGCATTTATGTACGCTCAATATCGTCCTCAAAATCCAGAATTTCATGTTTTGCTCACCTCAATCTGGTCATGTCTTGGCCATTTCATGCAAGTAAATTTGGTATTGTCTGGCAAAATATATAAATCAGATATATATATATCAAATATATAAATGGGCAGAGTGACCATGACATTG
>VXAL01002500.1:6686-22247 GCA_013399475.1 Chauna torquata
CTCGACATTTTAATGCATGAACAACAGATCTCAAAAGTATTTAATTAACACAGTAGGGCTCAAACCTAGCCCCAGTCTTGTAATTGCAGTGCTAAACCATGTCTGAATATCTATTTACTAAACAGAAGTTAATTAAAAGCATGGATCCATACTATACACATAGCATTAAACTGAAGGCTGAAAGGGTACACCATCTGCAGAAAAATAGAACTAAAGTAGCAATCAAGGATCTTTACAGGCTCATGAGTTCCTTTCTCCCTGTACTACTTTGGCTGGTTTCATTGTAACCAAAACACAGACAAAAGGAGATGTCCTATTTTGCATNNACAGCTTAAGGTTACTTTTTTTCTCGAGTCATTCCTCCCAGTCTTTTATTTTCTCTCTAACTTTTGCCCGTGCTGTTTATAGAGCTCTGTTCTAAAGCAGAGTAAGTAAGTGATCCATGTTCCGAAAATCAAGGAACAAATCATCAACTTGATCAGTTGATATACCTGCAGTGGTTTAACTGGCATAGGTAATGAAGGCAGTAGATTGCAACACAGGTAGGAAACACAACCAGCTACAAGGAGAGGTGCAACATCTGTAAGCTGGGCTTGACATCAGAAAAATTAAAGTATTGAAATAACCTCTAAAGACAAGACAATCTGAACCTGGTTTCCTAGAGAAATGAAGGTTTAGCTTATTTGCTGATTGTCTGATGGTCTGTAACATCCCTGCCACTGATTACTTTTGTAATTATTGACCACTCCCAGCCAAGAGCTAGGCTTCTCAAAGGATTGTTCACACAAAACATGTGACTCCAGGGAGCTAGGACAAGCTTTGGACAAACACGCATATGTCTGAAGTTGCAGTGGTAAGTTGTCTTTATTTAGACAGAAGTATTCAAGCACATGGCACAACCATTCTTAGGAGAAAGAGCAGGAGTTCAGGAGGACCTCATCACTATGGTGGTCATTATGTCAGCTCAGCTGCTCAAAATCACTAACTCAGCACTCATCAAAATATTAATGCTTGTTCTTATAGGCAGAAACAGTAACCCTGCTGCTAATCTTCATTTCTCTGCCAACAGCTGCATTAACACTCTACAGATATTCGGTTTCTGTAACGCTCACAATTTGTGAAGTGGCAAGAATGAGTATTAGGTGTGGTACAAAGGTAAATGTGCTGGAAAAATACAGATCAAAATCAACCTTCTCGGAGCTAAGGGTTAGGGTGCTGGAAACAGGTTGATCCATTCTAATGGATTTAACAGCCCCTTCAAATTATCTAAAAGGTAAACACAAACTCACCCTGGCCTACATGACAGGCAGCTGATTCCCAGGAGGCAAAAAGTTTCAAACTGTGCTGTCAAGAATGCTGGGAGTCATTCTCCTGTTCCTAAAAATTTAAACACAAACTGGATTAGTGCTTAAATCCTAAATTTTCACTCTAGTGTAACATATATTTACAGTATATGTAAGGAAAAGAAAAGCTATATGAAGAGTAAAGAGAGATATGAAAAAGAGAGACCTTATACATTTTCTGGGAGTTCACATGTAGTAAAACACCAAGAAATCCTTATTCATCCCCACATACTGACAATCATGCTTCACTGATTTTGCTGTCTATTCGTGTTTAATTCGTTCTAGTCTGAGCTCAAAGGTGGAGTGGCATGATGAAGCCATCTATTAGAAACTTGCATAAAAAGGTCATTTCTAGAAGAAACTGCTCAAAACATCAGTGAGCAGCATCACAGGTGTGCCAGAAGTTGAAAGAGAAAGTAGCTGGCTAGGAGCAAGCTCACTGCAGTTTCTGCCATAAGTTGCTTGAAGTAACATGAAAGTCCATTCTGACAACTAGCTGATGCTGGATGAAGGGACTTGGTAGTTGTTTACGTGACCACATCTCTTACATTCCCCTGTACAGAATTTTTATTTGGTTCCCCTAAAGACTTGAGTCGTCTGATACTAAAATACGCAGCCTGGTTTATCACACAAATAAAATAAAAAGCTGAGACAGAGTTGCAGAGATTAACAACTGCAAATACTAGAGACTTTGCTTTCCAGTGAAAATTACATCAAAATAAAGGAAGTCAGATTTGTTCCATTTCCATGTTCCATTTCCACTTCCATGAATGCATACATTAAGAACTATCTTTTTGAAATACTACCTCTTTTTAAGGAAAAAAAACACCTGTGTATCAGTTTGAAGCCAGCACAGTAGATAATTATGTCAGTAAATCATATGAAAACATTTGAGATACTAATTCTGAGCTACTGCAGTATAATTAAAAACTTGCTACAGTCCATTTAGTATAAAGAACTACCTGTGGCTTTATGAGTAAAATGGAAAAGCTTTTCAATGTATCCATAAGGTAACAGAACAGAACATGAAACTTCTCCACACTGAATCTTTTTTTCAGAAAAAAAAATAGTTCCTATTTCTTCTTTTTACCCCAAACTTAGTAAAGTGCTCATTTCTCAGCAAATATAAACTGTGAATAGAGAACTGAGATAAGGCTCTGCATCCAGACAAAGGGCATGAAGCAGTGGTGAACAGTAATTTTTTTCTACATCAGGTAGCAGCTTTAGTTGCCAATATAGCTGACACCCAACCCAGACCTCATCATCTTTAAGGGAGGAGAACATTTTTCTTCAGACAATAATTTTGGTGTGTTTCTTTAAATGTTATTTAACCTTGTAAGATGCTACTCTGTATAAAACTCATCCTTCTCCCTGGCTCAGGTCCTTGTTTTCCAAGGAACAAGTCCCAGCTCGGGTATGCTGCAACTATCTAACCTTAGCTCAGACTGCTGAGAAAACTGCTAAATCATGAAAAAGAGCTGTGAAATGGTCTGCAGAGCAGAGTCAGGTAGGATAAAAAAATGTAAAATTACAAAGGTTGGACAGTTGAGATGGTGATAATTAGTAGCCCAAATATTCAAGATGACAAACACCAAAATGGAAAAGTATAAAATCCTAAAGGAAAACACTGAGACTTGGGAGATGATGGCAACATAGGAACATTGAAGAGCAAGGAGGGCTAAACCTTCCCCTCCTGCCAAATGGCTGCCTTGAAGCAAGATTCTTTGATAAGCACCATAAAGCACTTGTTTACTTGCTACCCCTAGATCTCAGTCATGCATTTTAGTTAATAATTGCTTTATATTTTATGTAGTGTCTATCCTGCCTGTATACTCTCTTTACACACGGATAAAAATGCCTTTAAAAAGTAACCCAGATCGGGAAAGTAACAGCCATTATATTGCACAAATCCATTTCTTCATGTAAAAAAAAAAAAAAAAAAGGACTCTTTAGACCATGCCTATCATTAGATATTTATCATATTTATCACTTAGAAAAATTGAACACACATGCAATGACAGATTTACTTTTTTTTAACCTGATTTATGCTAGTGTTCAGGTATGCAGGCTCAAAACCAGTAATTCTAAGGATTCATGCACAAATAAATGACCGTGACTTTACTATGTAACAGTTAGAGGAGTTGCCCACATGCAACTGATTTGCTCTTGAAATTCAAGTAGTTATTTCACCTAGTTCAATGCACACAACACAGCTAAATAAGCTCGCATTTGTTGAGGTTAAGAACTCTTGAGGTTAAGTTAACTCTTGCCAAAGCTCAGCAATCACAGTCCATATATTAAGCAGCCATTGCATCATGTATTGCATCTCTAAAGCTAGGGTTGCATGGAAGGGACCTGAACTGCATGCCTGAAAAAGTACATTTATGAAGAGTACTGATAGAATTTTCTAGCTTTCACTTAATTCTAGCCTGTAGGCACAGACCTAGGGCAACAATACAGTGCACTTCATTCTTATCTGACTTTCTCAGTCAGCTGTACACCTGCTCTATTCACAGTGAAGTAGTATGAAGCAAACTTTAGCTGTGACCCAAGTCTTAAACCACGAGTTTGCACCAGGATTTGTGTTTAAATGGTTTTCCCAAACACTGGTATCATTATCTATCACTGCTCTACTCTGATCCTACTGCTAGTAACAAAAATGATCACTGCTAGGTGAAACGAGAAAAAAAATATCAATTTGAGTAATGGATTTGTGTTGGATATTTTACCTTTCCTTTTCCGTTATTTATCTCAGGTATGTTCTACTAATGAGACAATGTGAAGCCGAGGCTACAAGATATTAAATATTTCATAGCGACTAGAGGTGGTATTGAAACAGAACTACTTAACAGGAAGTCGTAGCCAACTCCCAGGTCCCCAGGAAACAGTTTGTTCTTCTTAAAATGCAGTTCTAAGGGTCAGTAAAGGATTCCCTCTGGGTACATAAGAAACCCAAACACAATGAAACTGTAAAATCAAATCTCCCACAAGGTCACCTCCGACACTGACAATGATCATCTGTCTTGCTCTCCTTCTGTGGTGTGTTATAGTCAGGTTTTTAATCTTTCATTGCAAACCAGAGATGTGTTAGAAGGTGTTGAGAGGTGCTTTGTGGCCTGTGATGTGTTCTGGAGTAGATGACCTGTCTTCTTTCAGTCAATTTTTTACAGTTATGGGGGACTCTGTGACTCAAGTCATGTGAACCAATCTTCTTCTGTGTCACTACTGTTTCCATGTATTTTATGGAGAAGTTGGGATGTGTAATGTGAACAGCTTTCTAAGCTGGTTAGAAGCAGTATTTCATAATTATTATTATGTCAGCTCAAAGCAATGTTTCCTGCTTGGATTTGCATTGCTTTTTTTTTTTTTTTTTTTNTTTTTTTTTTTTTTTTTTTTTGCCTGACATATGGCACAGTAAAACAGAGCAATATGGTAGCAGGCAAAACAGCCATAAATGAGATAACAAAATATCAACGTATTGAAAATGATGTTTGCTTTCCTCCTTGGAATGAAGGCTAGTATTGAACTTAAAGACCTAAGCATCTAGCAGACAGATAGCCACGTTCATGCTATGAAATCCAAAGAACATGGCAGCTCTAAAAAAGAAAGAAAACAAGCAATCCTACTTGTAAAACAAACAAGGATGCAGGAAAATTTTCCCAGTAAATCCTCTGCCGCTTATTTGCATGAAAAGTAGTATTTCATCCTGTTTAAAATGGACACCCTGTCCTCCCTGCTGCCTTACCAGGACCACCTCTACACTCTTGAAATCATAAAGATGCAGTTCATTGTGCAGTTTTTGTGGTCCCAAGGACTGGAGTGTCTGAGAGTGGGCAGAAGTCACACTTCCCGTGGATAGAACATACATCTTCACCACCCAAATAATTCTAATAACTTCATTTTGATCAGGCAAAGGCATTATTCACACAAGTTAGTAGAAGAGCTGTATTTGCCTCTGTCTCCTGCATTCAGAGAACATGTAAAACACGGTTCCCAAACTTGTTTATAGGGCCAGTTTATGATTGGGATTTAAGGGTGGAGGTCACGCAATTATGAGGGCTGTCAGCCTCAAAGTTAGCTCCCGTTTGCCCTGCCTCTGCAGACATCTAAAACTCCAGAGTCACGTGTCAGCCTGGGCATCTCTTCTGCCCACTCCTCTCAAAAAGCAGGGGATTCAGCCTAACCCTAGCAGTATGATCCCCCTAAAACTGCCCTCCCCTGCCATGATATCCCACTGCTGTGCCAGCCAAGTGCATTGAAGGAAGATTCCCAGTCTGTATCTACACGTCCATACAGCTAGGTTCCCTTATTCCCCAAAGCAGGATAGCCACATCCAAAATGTCTCCTAGTCTCTGACTGTTGTTAACCTCTGACTACTGCCTATGGCTGGGAGAGCAACAAGTTGTTCAGGCCAAACTGTGCCAGGGACTGCGCTAGAAACATGACTTTCTGCACATCACATGCTGCAACCAAGCCCTCTGCCCTGGTACAGGTAAGCTTTATTAGCATAAATGTAAGCTAAGGTAACATTTTCAAAATTAAATAAACACAACAAACAAATTTAGAAGCTAGTTTCACCAAAAAAGGAGTGGGACTTACTCTTCTACATTTCTTAGTAATTTTCTTAAATCTGTAGTTGTAGTCCTTAGTCACTTAAAATGTTTTTGAAAACTGTATTCCAGTTCCTCAGCTCGTGGCTTTACTGTATGTCCCAGTGCCTCTTATATTCATAGTCAAATTCTGATTTTTTTTTCAGTTTATATGCCTTCACACCTTTAATTCAGAACCCTACTTTCATTTCAGTGGCTCATCCCAAACACTAGGTAATTACAAATAATAAAAATGCAAAATAGTGCACAGACAGGTATATGCAGAATATTTAATGAGATGAAGTAGAATAATTCACCTTTTCCTATTTATGTGAGCTTTCATAAATGTGCAGATGCCTCACACCAGGAAACTTAATGATTTTAAAATTACAGAGTTAGAAAAGATACACCCATGCAGTTGCATTGCACGGAGTTTCTTTGATCTACTGTAGACTGTTAACACTTGGTAAAACCTTTTATCCCCTCAAGGGGAAAAAAAAAAAAAAAAAGAGCGAGGTTAGCGCTATAGCAAGTTTAAGAGTAAAGTAGAGTACAGTATCAAAAGAAAATAATTAATGAAATCATTTTTGTTTTGTGTTGAATTATACCTGCCATTAAAAATGCCCCCACATAACATAGAGGGAGGGAACAGTTTGCCCTGTCAATGCAAAATAAAAACCAGCATAAATAAAAGTGTTTTCCCCTAGCAGTTCTGTGGGGTTTTTGTTTGCTTGTTTGTTTGCTCATTTTTAGAGTGAAATAATTCTGTGATTAGGCCAAAAATAAAGATGCAAAGAAAAAAAAAAAAAAAAAAGAGCTCAGCACAGCTGAATAAATCAAAGTCCACCTCTGCTCTCAGACAGTTCAGACAATGCTGGAGAACAACTTAGAAAAATTTTCTTTCTCTCTAGTTGTCCTTTCATTGTAGAGAGTACTTCCACCTCCTTTCTTACACAAACATGTGTTAAATGTCAGCTACAAAATTGATTTCTCCCAGGACATTTTTTTTTAATTAATTTGATTAGAAATGACACTGTCAGTATCTGCTTTGCAAAGCATTATTAAAACAACAACAACAACAACATCAAAAAACATAATATGTTCTCTGTCCAAATATGTTCACAGTCTAATTCAAGGACAGAGAGCAGAGGACCATACAGAAACCGAGGGAAGGTTAATTAAACTGGGATGAGCAGAGTATCAAAAGTAGGTTAGTTGTGATGGTGACCAAAGAATTCCTGTTTGCTGTCAACTCACTTCAGTTAAAAAATAGATATATAAAATCAAAATCATGTTTTGATCATGTTTTTGATCAAAATCAGCATTGCTGGGGAGAGGTGTTACTTGAAAGTGTCACAGCTGAATTTGATTTCCAAGATGATTCAGCAGAAGTTGTTTCTGAATAATTTGAGAAGGATGCTACAGGCTGTAAATTTGCCGCAGTCATGACTTTTCTGTGGAAGCAGAAAAAAGGTTGCTTAAGATTTGCATGTTGACAGCATTTCTTAACAAGAGATTGCTAGTTCCATGTGTTGAATGGCTCATACAGGACACAATTTACAGTATTATGAAACAGAGGCATTAGCCATACCTAGCAGTGGTAGTTTTTCAGCTTAATTATCTTTTTAGTCTTCTTGTGGCAAAAAAGATGCACTTTTCCATTGATTTAAAATTAATAAACAGGTTGTAATCTTCATTGGTTTCATTTTTATTTATGCTCTAACTCTTGGAATCATGTCTTCTTTTCCCAAGGAAAAAGAGCTGACAAAGAGTTAATTTACAGCTGAAATATAAAGTCCTGGCACAACTTCTCTGTACCCTCTCACTTCTCTCCCTGGCTTTCTTGCTAACTCTCCCTCTTTTGTTGTCCTGAGAGGACAGTGGGTAGAGCCTTCAAAAGCTTTCACATCACAGCATGCCTGAGGTGGTGTGATTTATCTGCAGCCAACTTCATATGACCAGGTAGCTAACAGAAGAAATTCTCTCTGAACTCCCCTTAGCTCCTGTGTAGTACCATCACGAACTGCTTGCTGTGGTCTTACCACTTGTTTCCAAGAGACCAAAGTGAGGTTCTAATAGCTGTATTTGGGAATATCACAGGGTATTCCCCATAGAAGCATCTGTGTCTTTTGCGGTTCAGGTAATCCTTCAAAAAAAGATCATCAGTGAATAAAAAATGTGATGTTACAGGACTCAGTTTCTCTCAGTTCCATCCTGAAACCTTCTCCTGCAGACAGAGTGATTCCTGAAACCATATCCTTTGTCTGCAGACTCTACCTTTCCAGTGTATCCTGGTACACTGCAGTGTAAGGAGTGCCTACACCACAAACAAGCACATGCCAGCACATTACCAGAGGTAAGCACGTGTGTGAGATGGGAAGTCATCCCACTACATATCATACGACTTTAGTGGTGACCTCTAGTTCCCAGCAACATACCTATCAGCCTCTGTTCCCTCTGCCCCAATAATATACTAAAGATCCACTGGTATAAATAAAGGAGATCTACTTCTCAGTTGTAATTTGCTCATGATTTAAAGGTTACATGTCAGAATGAACATTTCAAACTGTATTTTATAAAGTATCTCTCTTCCCTTTTTTTCTTTTTTTCTTTTTTTTTCTTTCTTTTTTCCTTTTTTTCTTTCTTTTTTTTTATGGCTGGCTGCCAGATGTTGCAGTCTGCACTTATGGCTATCTGTAGCTTCTACAGTTCCTCTGAGGACTCACATGTCATATAGTAAAAAGGGCTTTCACTACTGATTGCGTTGAATTCTCAAAACATGAAGTCACATTGTTATAAACCAGTTCATATTCCCATAATGGAAGATTGGGGCCCAGAAATCTTGATTAGCTCTTCTTTTTAGATGAAGGGTTGTACGGTGAAGAGCCCAACACCTTTTTTTGAATGAGGAGATTGCAAAGCTTTGCAGTCTAATGAAGAAAGCATGATGAATTTTGTTGTGAAGTTTTGGTTATGAACTGCTGATTAGCTCATCTCAACTATTTGCACTATAGTATTATGATGCATGCACACACCCACACTGTTATTGAGAATACAAAGTCAAGAACTCCATAGCTATTAAATGGAAGAATGTAAATTATCTGTGCAAATATAATTCAGTCACATTAAGTATGTAACAGAGAACAATACTGCAGAGGAAAGAGAAAGATTCAGAGCTGTATCTCTATAGACCAAGCCTTGTCTTGCTGTCTCTCCTGCCAACTTAGTCTCTGTTTCATTGCCCTGAGAAGTACACAAACAGACTGAAGAGCCTGCCAGAGGTCTTTTATGTATGTTTTCATGGGAATTCTGCTTCATTTAAATCATGTAATGAATGGTGCTCATTTAATGGTCACCCATTCAACATTTTATTTTAGTCAGTTTTCAGTGAGCATTCCCATGCTTTATTTTATTCCACCCCATTCAATTCATTTTCTGAAGGCACAGATATTGGTTTCCTCATGGGTTTTTCCATAGCACTTTTCATTATATTATGTGAATGCTACACAAAGTAATCGTTTTCAGATTTTGTGAAATGGTAGGTTGATATTCTTTCCCCATATTACAAGTGTCCTGACGAGGCAGAAATATTAAGATTTTTAAAATATCCCTGAGTTTTGGATGCCAATTTGGAAATATTTGTCACCTGCTTTCTTTCACAGACATTTTGCATTACAGAAAGACTCAAAGCGTGGCTAATACCAAAAAGAAACTGTGTGGCACTCTCATGGTTATGTCCCTTTTTATCTGTCAAGACATTCAGTGGCCTTAAACTGAACTTTTTCCCTTACCTTCCTGCAATTCTAAGTTTTTACAGTCCCCATCTACTGCCTGTGGTAACATGTAAAGAAGGTTGTTAAAGATATTTGTGTATTCCTTCCCATTCTTAAGTGATATCCCTTTTCTGTGGTGCACAAAAAGAACGATACATGGGGCTTGGCAAAAATCAAGGTAGGGTTGCTCTGACCTGCAGCGTTTTTTGCCAAGGTCTACTATGTCTTCAACTTGACTACGTGCACCAGGTGAGACCTCAAACTGACTTCTTTCTAGAACTTTGATTTACAAACTTAGAGTAAAATTTTCAAGACATGAATCTGTAACTTAATTTTTCAAGATGAACTCTGGGGCACAAAGAAGAAATCTGTGTTCAAAATTGATCAGTCTTCAATAGGTACTACCACCAAAATTCAGACCATCAAGCCTTGGAAACTGAATTCTGTGCTCTTTAAACCATTTGGAGCAACAGAAGCTCTCATATGGAAAGCAGAAGTATATTGCAATTTCAAATCTTAACTATTTCCATAAATACAAGAAAGAGTTTAAATATATATACATGCAACTCCCCCTCTAGACATAAATTCTTCTTGTCATTATCATTCTCATTGTAATTTGGCATATGGCGCTGAAATAATAAGGCAAACAATTGATTATTATTAGATAATCATACACCTGGGAGATTTCAAGGTACAGGATTTACCAGTCAGTCAGAACCACAGGGGTATGATAATTTTTCATTTATATATAATCAAGTAATTTCTTTAAATTTTACTGCTGTGATAAATAACTTCCAAAGTGAATAGAGCTGCCAGTTAACATCACAATATTTCACCTACGAGACTTGAAGAGACTAATGCACTTCTCTGAAAACTTTAAAAACTATTATAACTAGAAGACAGTTTTAGTCTACCATTCATAATCTGCATCACACAGTCTACATGAAGTTAAAGCATTTGCTGTGACCCTTCCAAGCAGCAGCAGAACTAGAGCAGCAGGTATCAAGTGCCCAAGATTTATATATTTACCTTGTTGATGCAGAGTAGGAGGGAAAAGTGGGGAGTTAATTTGTGTCCATGTCCAAGTTTTACTCTATTTTTCCAGCATCATTAACAGTAATTTTGCTGTCACTGAATATGTGTTGAATGTTTAGTTGTCATAAAATAGGCCTTGATAGAATAGAAAAAAAAAATTGCAGTACTCTTATATTTATAATTTTTAGAAATATGTATACTTTACGTAATATATAGTGAAATATCATTCTTACTTTTAGTTGATAACGGTTTATATTACTGTTAGTGTGTGCTGGGCTGACCATGGCTGGCTGCCAGATGACCACCAAGCCACTCTCTCACTCCCCCTCCTCAGCAAGATGGGAGCGAGAAAATAGGATGAAAAAACTCGTGGGTGGAGATAGGAACAGGGAGTTACTGTATCTGATATGGGGCTCACCCCATGGTGACTGCACCCCCACCCACACACCCACTAACAAAACAAACACAAAACTTTGCCATGTAAATCCAATATGTAGTGAAAGAGAACATAGTGATGAAGATAAAGAACATATAGGGTAAAGCATTGCTTAGAGGTTCATAGAGAACAGCAGAAGCTATTGAGGAACAGAAAGTGGCTTTTATGGCTCCAGCTAAGCTAGAAAAAAAAAAAAAGAAAACAAGCTAAAGTATATGGCATTGGATTCAAGGGGAAAAAATAAAAACACTAAAACAAACAAATAAACAAACAAAAAAACAAAAACACCAAACAGATAAAGCTGACCATCTCAGTAGAGAGGATGAGGTTCAAGCATTTTCTGGACTGTATTCTCAAGTGATGGACAGTAAATGAGACTTCAGGGTCATGATCAATAATGAATCTTACCCTCTTAGATTAATACTGCAAATGAAAGCTTTGGGTGAAGAAATGTGAGGTAAAGTAGGTTTGGATAATTTACTTTGTCTCTGTCGATGACCTTAATTGCTTCATTACTGAAATATTCTGTGTATTCTAGCACCCACATTTAGAAAAAGGTTTGAAAGAAGGATTTGACATCTGGAAAACATGCTTACTGTACTTGAGAATACAACAAAAGTAAGCCCACAAGATTATTGAGAAAGTGTCTTTTATATTGTCTGTAGGAAGAGGTTTCTGATATTCATTAAGTCGGCAGGAAAAGTGGTTGGAAGCTGAAGGCAGACAATTTTAAGAAGAAATAAAAGACCCATTTTTTCAAAAGAAGACTACTAAAGCAATGAACTTAAGGATACTTGGTCTCTCCATCTTTTGACATCTGCAGTCAGGAAGGAGTATATATCCAACATTTATTATGACTACAAAGAAGTTCTGAGTTCATACAGGCAATTCTACAAATTGTGCTTTGCATTAGAGTGAATAGAGAATAAGGCTACAGAAACTGAAAGAGTAATAGAGACCATTTCATCTTTAACTAATCTGAAGAGAATAATTGCAAGAGTTTTACGCAATGCTGGAATGGGCACTGCTGTGTCAAGAAACTGAGAGTTAATACGCAAGACTTAATTTTCTTGGGTAACCTTTTGGAATGCAAATCAGGAAATATTTAATTTGAATGTTTTGCCCCCGCATTTTATCAGTCTGAAGCTCTGTGGCTATTGGAAGGGCATGTGAACATTTTTCAATATTAGTCTCTCTGGCTAGAATGTTTTCCTGACCACACAGGAGATCTGTTCCACTGGCTGATACACACAGAAAGCAGCCTTGTGTTTTTCAGCTCCAGGAGCAAGGAGAGAGTAAACTTTACAGTAGTTTCCAACATATGGATCCTGTTCCTAGACTCATATGGGTCATGAAAGAAAGAAGAAGTTTTCCAGTACATATGTTTGTCAAGGTCTTCTGAGACACAGAGCAGATGTCAGTTTGGCTCCATTTTTTTAATGTGATAATTGCAAGAGAAGGTAAAAATTCCAAGATTCCACTTAATTTTATTAGACATACAAGGTTCCAGAAAGATAGCAGGAAATACTATCTTCTATATGAAAATCTCACCAACCGGAGCTATTTTTCAAGAAAAACAACTTTCTATGTAACAGAAAGAAATTGGTAAAATCCTGTCTGAAAATTAAGAAGTTACGCATAACTCTACAAAAGGAGACATAAAAAAGCCAAGGAAAGGGAAGCCAAAATAATGTCACTGTAAATAAATAAATAAATAAATAAATAAAGTGAATTAATGAGGGAAAAATGCAAAGATGGGGTGAAGGGAAGATTAATGAATTAAGAAAGAAATGGAAGTGCAAAAAAATCTGTTATCTGTTAAGATAAAAAGAACATCTGCTTAGTTTCTGTTTGATGTTTCCACTGGCATAAATAAGTGTAGCATTTACAGACCGTCTTATGCTTGTAGTGCACGACTATGTGTAAAATGCTCAAAACTTCCTTAAATGGCAACCTCAAACCCAAGAAAACTCAGAAAATAATTTTTTTTGTTTCTTCCCCAAGTCCCAGTGAATGGAGTTTAAACCTCAGCTATAAGTTACCAACCTGCATCAAGTCTGAACGTCATCTATGTGCTCTTTGCTCTTCATGCACACTCTTAATTTATTGCAAGGAGGGGGCAAAGCATGGGCTTGAATCTGAGATTTAAGAAAACGTGTTTTTCCTGGTGTTTGGCTCAAGCTAAGAGCAAGCACAGAGATAATGTAGCTCATGGGAGTCATGGCTACATAGTAAGACAGCAACTTACCCATATATCTCAGACACTTAGATTTTGAAAATGATGGCTTATTTTTCTCCTCATCAGTGACCATGCAGTACCCCAGAACTCCCTATGTAATCTCATGGAGTGGTTGGCCGTTTGTGGAATGTAGATTACAGCACAGAGGATACATCCACCTAATCTGTCTTCACTAGATAAAGAAACAGGGTTGATTCTACCCTTGATCACTTTAGGAAGACAAAATTATTAGACCATGCTAGGTCACTGAGTCTGTGCTATTGCAAACCAATATGACTTAAAATCTTTTTTGTGCCAGTTATTCGTTCTATGTCCAGGAAGCTACTGCTCCAAAATGGCACAAATACTAGTAGTATTTTTAATAGCTGTACAATGGTCTCTGCCCAGATCCAGCCCCAAGATGATACCGTATCTATATACCTACAAAATCTCTTATCTTCCCCAAAATTAGATTGATCAAAAGAGCTGTTTTATCCATGCTATCAATAATTTTCTGACATTTCTGCTGTTTTTTTTTTTATTAACATCTACTGCTTTGTGATTTTTTGAGAAGCAAGTGTAGTGGTGCAGTGCTGCTACCGTTGCTGTAGGCTCTGGCCTGGACATAGGAGAGTGAGAGCAAGGGAGAGGGGACAGTGGGAGGTGAGGACCCAGGCTACAGTGCCGAGCTTGCTCATTAGCAGAGCCCTTCTCTGGCTCCTAGCAATCCTTGGTCCAAAGCAACTATCGACTATGCTTTTACTGAAGCACATGAAAGAGGAGAATAATCAACTTCTCAAAGCTCTGGAGTACAAAGACAGACGATACTGAAGCTTTTAAGATATGCATTTATTCTTTGTTTTCTCTGACTTTATTGCAATCCAAAGGGTGCTCTGCCAATAATAATCTGAAAGCTCTGCTTGTAACCCATATAAAATTACTGACGTGGGTAAGGCAGATGACTAGCTTTGTACAAATGCAGAAAATTAGGCTGTGTTTATCGTGTCTTTAATGGGACTGAACATTTCTATTTTGTTGATTTTTGTCCTTCATTCTGCCCAGTTGTCATTACAGTATTTCAAAAGGCCTACGACTTGCATGTTTCACTCAAATGATGTATGGGATTTGATTAGAATCCACATGCTGCAAGAATATAACATCTATTCAAATGCTTGGGACCCAAATCAGAGAAATAGAGAGAAACCTATTTTCAACAGAAGGTTTGATTTCTGTGTTTTGGGGAATTCTTTGTTGAAAGTAAGTGCTGAGAGGCTCTGGGAGCATGCATGTGCAGAAAGGCAAATTTTTATTACTTGTTCTGCTCTGCTAGCAAGACAAATTAGTTCATCTGCAGATCCATGAAGTTAGTTAATGAAGGGATTCAGAATTAAGATATACATCACAGTATAGTTTTAGAAGGGACTCCATGTACTGGGAGCTGTACGTTCAGGAATACATCAGTGGTTAAATGACACAGAAACTGCAAGAGTAACTCTTACTATATCGTCAAAAAATGAACATGAAACCTAAGAAACAGATGCTTATCTGAGGTAAGTTAGTAACAGTATCAATCCTGTTCTCTAGATTGATTTTAACATATATATATACTATTGTACATATTTAATAAATTCTGTGAAATTTAAGCTTAGTTTTTCAATTCTAATTCAGAGAATCTACTTTGTAAAGTCAAAAGGAGTCTTGATATAATGAACTCTGGTTGTAAAGCGGATCATTAGAGTCCATTTCCTGGGCTTTAGGTGAGTACCTATCCTGAGAGAGATCATCCAAGACAGAAGGTTCTCCAGAGAGGGAGCTATGAGAGTCAGAAACAATCCAGGTCTTCCTGGGGCTGGAAGCTGGAAAAAGCCAGCAATGGTGCAAGAGGTTAGCTCTCACTAACAGCCCCCAGAATGGACTGGGACAGGCAAAGGTGCATCACATTAAACAGAGCATGTTAATTCACTTAATGAATGAACAGAGCATGGATTTGTTTAATGAACCTGTTTCAGGGGCTATTTTATGGTAAACTGTTTCTTTCTGGAAAAATAACTTAAACTGCTTGTGATTAGCCTTCATATTTTAAACTCCAATGCAGGCTAGCTTATTACTACCTTCACCCCTTCACCTCTGCCCTCTCCCTGGGCCCCATAAAAAAAAAAAAAAAAAA
>VXAL01002500.1:22275-63832 GCA_013399475.1 Chauna torquata
CCCCCGGGCCCAAAAAAAAAAAAAAAAAAAAAAAAAAAAAAAAAAAAAACCTTGAAATTTTTAGTATTTCACATCTACATTGTTCATTTAGTAGAAAAAGATATTCTGTGGTATCTGAACAGCCGGACATAGGAAATGAGATCAAGCTTTCAAGAGGAAAGTTATTTATAGTTAATTGAATATCTTTACTGTTTTAGACTGCTTTTACAGTCTTATCAAGGAAAGACTATGTAGTCTCTGTATTCTCATGACTAAAATTCTTTTGCTGTTGTCCCTCAGCAGATGCTTTTCTCCCATTCCGTTCTCTTTCCATAACTGCAAAGAGAATTAGGTTGCTTGCCCCTCCTAAGTGGACATAAAGCCTTCCTGGGTTTTTATGAGACTTGTTTTTCTTTTAATGTGTGCAAAACTAACTAGATAAAATGTGTCTGTTTTGTCAATAACAGAAACAAGAGAAAGGTGGCGATGGTTTTCAATAATTAATCTGTCATCCAGATTTTATATCTATCTGAAGAGAAAGAACAGAGGAACTTGGGAAAATGTGTATTTCTGTGTCTGAGGTAGCTCGTGGTAATAGCAAGGGGATGAGAGAAGATGCTGGGAGCAAGCTCTGCCTCAGGAAAGCGGAAAGACTCCTACAGGGCATTTGAAAGTCAATAGGATGTAAAAAGCAGAATAATGCTCAGGAGAGAGCACACAGTACAGTAACCAATGCACATGAGCATCTGGAATGTAGGGTGCCTTTCTTAGTGCTTCAAAAGCACACTAGTAAAGCCTGTAATCTTACAGATGTCTGTATCCAATGTACGGTCATGCCCAACAGTTTTACATTACCTTACATTACTGTATATATACTTTATCTTACATCCTTGCTCTTGTTTTCTTTGGTCGTTCTCTTTTCTCTCCCCCAACAATCTGAACACAACTCAGGCTGGGGTGGTCACATCCCTTCAGTTAACATTCAGTGCTGTTTGGTTTGCATGACTCATTAGTCCTGGCTGTTTTAAGGGCATGCAGCCACAAAGACTTTTGTGCTGAAAAGGCATATATGATATTGCACCTGGAACTAGAGCTGGGAGGATTTCAGTACCCAAGGATCCCCTGCTGGTCTTGTGTTTCTGCAAGGAGCAGAAGTCCTATACTTAACTGTAAAATGGTTAGAGCTCACTGAAAAATATGGATATGATTTACCCCAGATAATATTTTGTAAGTTGCTTTAAACCTATTGATTTTATGACTTGCATAGAAACTTCACAATAGCTTCATCAAAAGGTTTAGCTCAGTTTAGTTCAACAACTCTATAACTTTCCAATGAGAAAACAGGATTTTGAGAATTGAAAGCTGCCAAGGATGAGTCTAAGAATAATACTCAGGAAGCAAATTCTAAAAAGGATCAGAGTTTAAAATTTCAGCTGTGTTTTCATCACAAGTTTCATCTGGGAACAGAAAAGACAAAATAATTTGAATCAGAACCTTTTCATGCCAAACCTTTCCACCTGCTCTGCAAATGCAGCCTGTGCTGCCACCTGGAGCACACTGCTGAGTGAGAAACGGGAAGGCGAGGCTGGGTAGGAAAACCAACAGCTGCTCTATGCAATCCGTGCAGACAGTGCTGGAATAACAAATAAAAGCAGCCAGAGAATTAATGCAAGTTTTTATCTCAGCTATGTGATGTCTTGTGCAACCCACGGCAAATTCAATGCAAATACATAGCTGAGGAAATATTTTTCTGGTGCTAAATCAGATAGCAGATTCATTGAAGAACTGAAGTCTCACTGCTCACCTGAAGGGTTTTTTTGCCTCTCACAAAGGCAGTGAAAGAAAAGAAATGTAAAGAAAAAGAAAAGAAATTTTTTTTGATTGTCTTTTTTTTTTTTTTTTAAAGCAAATTGCAGTCAAGGCTGGTGACTTCAGGTAAGCCCACATGGCTGTCAGCACTAGAGGTAACACTGATAGAAGTTACAGCTCTCAACCTGAATATTACTCTGCAGTAAGTGCCTTGGTTTTAACTGATTCGTGTCACTTTGCATCACGGTGGACATGGCAAGGCTGCCAGGTAGCACTCTGCAACTGGGGAGACAGGAGCTGCCTTCGTAAACCAGTGGGGAGGTAATTCTTTTGAAGACTCTGACTTGATCAGCAGTCACTGAATAAGAGTATTGTAAGAATTATTTTAAATATTTATAAAAAGCTCTGTAACAGTATGGTAACTCATTAAAGCTTCTAATAAATGCATCTAGCAATAAGTAACAAAGACAGACAGACAAGATGACTATATAGATGGAAAGTCCAAGCTCATAATAAAATAAAGCTCATCTGTCCTGATTTCTATTACAAGCCATAGCAAAAAACTGATAAATGGAGGAAATTGCATTTGATGTGTAATCTTGCTAGAATAAGAGTTGTCCCTTTGTTCCCTGCTTGTACAGAATCTAACCACTTCAGAGATGTTCCAAAGCTTCCAGGCTGGTCCTGCAGTGATACAAATGAAAAATACACTTTCTGGCATTCGGAAGTCCCAGGCAAAGCCTGTGTCTATCCTGCCATGGAGTTTCAGCACTGTCTGTAATTCGCATGGTTTGCAAAGCACCAAGTGTGTGTACTGTCAAAGACAGCTATTAAGATAATATCTTTACAAATGAATGCAGATTCACAATGAAATCTTAAAAGTATAATAATACCTTTCATTAAAGGTTGATTTAATGATCATTTTTCAGAGATGGTTATGATCTGCTGCATGAACAGTGTGCCAGGGTGCTGAGTGGCTTACAGCAGAGACTAATTATTTGCTTTCTAACTTTGTCAGTATGAAACAACAAAAGCTTTATTCCTATTAGTAAAACATTAAATAGCAAATCTCTGATTTTAATTAAAATTACGTACATATTATTCAGGGGTTTTAGTCATAGGAAACTGTTGAAAAATTGTAGCATATCATTAAAACTTCCATTCCTGTATAAAATTTGAATGTTTTAATGGAATTTGTCAATATAAACAAACGCATTTCTTTCAAGTATTTCTCAAATTAATATCTTGATTCTGCTCTGCTTGTGAAAGTTTTGGGGAATCTTCACAATAGAAGTATATGTCATCTGAGTCAGCTTTTGAATAACTGAAAATTTACAGAAATGTCAATTTCCTAATGCTCTTTCAATCCTTTTCCAAAGGATTCTTTTCAACTTGCTCAGATAGAGGTATCATGTGACCTATTATGCAAAGTGTACGACAAGTAGCCAAGAAAGGTCACCTTATAAAAAATGTACTTATCAGCTATAACATATAATATATTGTATATATAATATAATATATACTAACAAAGTACTTGATCAGGACTTCTGATTTGACTTTTACTTTCACAAACTTTATCACACAGATGTAAATCCCACTTTTCCCAGAAGCATAACAAACTCTTAAGTTTTTAGGTGCAGTTGAAAGGTGATTAAATTAAGCACTTTCAAGTAAATGCAGAATGTAAGCTCTGAAAAGAAAGACCCTGCCTGGGTAACCTAGCAGCTTTCCTGACCCCCCAGCCAGCAGAGCAACTGCTGATGTACATATATGTTTTAGTCTACTGTTAAGGTACTAGAATGAACAGGGAAGGAGATTCTCTGGTAATAAGTAGATCTCTAGGAGATACAATATTTCATTAATCATGTACAAACTGAGTGGCTTTCATACTTTTTGCTTTCTTGCTAAACGTAAACTCAAATAAGTCACAAATATTGGCTATAGTCAGCTATTAACTTACATGAAGACTTGAATATTCCTCATGACAATCATATATTTACAAATCCCCTAAAAAAGTAGGAGCAGAAACTGTTGAGGTTGATTTGATTGTAGTAAAGAACAAATTAGCACCAGGGTTACTCAGAAAAGTTCAGTATTTCCTTGATAATAGCAGGAACTTGCAGGCAAGTTCAGGGCTTGCAAGGATTACTCCTGAATGTTTAAAAGGTATGTGAAAAAGAGGAGGAGGAAAATAATTGGGATACACGGGACAGGTCAAAAATAATTGATGTCCAAGGGCACACTGTAAATGTCAATATTTGTTAATGAATGCTTAGCTCTCTTTTTAATGTGCTCTATTCGTTCTATTCCATAAGCAATTTTCAGAGTTAGCCCAAATAATAGAATACAATTTCTAGAAGTCATGGCCTTTTTCCCTTTGCAGAGTGGCATGAAAAAGTTTTTCTGTTCTGAAACATGTGAGAACATTAGAACCTTCTTTGTTTTCACGAGCAAAGCCCACCTTCTTCTTTCAATTGATTTAGCTCTTTTTCAAAGACTGGTGTCTTCCTATGGCTGTAAATCAGCTCTAGCAATTTGCACATTAAAAGCAGGCATCACTCTTACAAAAGCAGAGCTTATATAAAATGGTGGTAGAGTTGTGTTGTTTTGTTTTGTTTTGTTCTGTTCCAAAAGCAGAGTGATTCTGGCAATCAGTAATGATGTTTCTTTATATACTTGAACGAAATAATCTATCTGAATAAATGTTCCCTTCACACCTCTTAAGCTGATTTTAACCACCTCATTGATGCAGGCAGGCTACAAAGGATGAATGATGAAAATAACAAGCAATGGGGAAAAGGACTTACAGTATACATTTGAAATGCCAGAAATTGTCTCATGGATCACAGAATCACAGAATAGGCTGAAAGGGGCCTCTCAAAGTCATTTAGTCCAAGCTCCCTGTTCAAGCAGGTCCACCTAGAGCAGGTTGCCCAGGTACCAGGTGGCTTGTGAATGTCTCCAAGGCTGGAGACTCCACAACCTGTCTGGACTACCTGTTCCACTACTCAGTCACCCACACAGTAAAGAAGTGCTTCGGTGTTCAGACAAAACCTCCAGTGTTTCAGTTTGTGCCCATTGCCTCTTGTCCTGTCACTAGGCACCACTGAAAAAAAACGGCTCCATCCTCATAGCACTGTATATTCAGGTATTTATATACATTGATAAGATCTCCCTGAGCCTTCTCTTCTCCAGGTTGTTGACACCAAGCTGAGTGGTGCAGCTGAAATGATAAAAGGAAGGGATGCCATCCAGAGGGACCTGGACAGGCTTGAGAAAGGGGCCCACATTAACCTCTTGAAGTTCCACAAGGTCAAGTGCAAGGTGCTGTACCTGGGTTGGGGCAATCCCAAACATCAGTACAGATTGGAGTATGAATGGATTAAGAGCAGCCCTGTAGAGAAGGACTTGGGTGTGCTGGTGGATGAAAAATTAGACATGACCCGGAAGTGCATGCTTGCAGCCCAGAGAGCCAGTAGCATCAGCTGCATAATAAGAATCATGGCCAGAAGGTCAAGGGACATGGTTCTCCCCCTCTACTCCATCCCTGTGAAACTCCAGCTGGAGTACTGCATCCTGCTCTGGGTCCCCCAACCCAAGAAAGACATGGACCTGTTGGAGCAGGTCCAGAAGAGGGCCACAGAAATGATCAGAGGACTGGAACACCTCTCTTGAAAAAAGGCTGAGGGATGGGGTTGTTTAGCCTAGAGAAGAGAAGGATCGGGGGAGACATTATAGCAGTCTTTCAATATTTAAAGGGCACTTATAAGAAAGATGGAGAGACACTTTTTAGAAGTAGTGATAGGACAAGGGGCAACAGTTTTAAACTGAAAGAGCATACATTTTTAGATATAAAGAAGAAATTCTTCACTATGAGGTGGTGAGGCACAGGAACAGGTTGCCCAGAGAAGTTATGGATGTCCCCTCACTGGAAGTGCTCAAGGCCATATTAGATGGGGCTTTAAGCAGCCTGATCTGCTGAGTGATGTCCATGGCATGAGGTTTGGACTAGGTGATCTTTAAAGGTCCCTTCCAACCCAAACCATTCAATGATTCTATGAACAGTCCCAGATCTCTCAGCTTTTCTTAATAGGATGCTCTGGTCCCTTGATCATCTTAGTGCCCTTCATCGGACTTTATCCAGTGTGTCCATATCTCTCTTGTACTGAGGAGTGCAAAACCAGGCACACTGATACTACAGAAACAAAATGATTTCCCTTCTTTTGGCTGAAAAGCTTGAAAGCCTTAACCTTCAAGTGCTCTGGTTTGGTGTAGAGTAATTCCCATAACTCCTTTCTACTCTTAGGGCACCGTAACTTTCCCAGAAGGAAAGATTGAATGGAATTTAGTACTATATACATTTATTTATGCTCTAATGCATTTCTATGGCTGGAACTAAGAAAGAATTTGTCTGCAAGGACAGAGTGACAGGAGGACTCGTCCTGGAAGTACTGTTAGAGGGGACTGAATGGTGTTATGCGTAGCTCCCTGCTTTAGAAACAATATCTTCACTCATGATCATTTTAACTGAAAGAACTTGGGAGCTAACTGATTTAATGAAAGAGTAACAAATCCACTGAGAATGTCTGGAATGAGTACAGGTCCAAAGAGCACACGACTTTCCATTGTGAGGGGTGCATGTTCTTACAGGATGACAGCAGGACAATTCCACAGGTTTTTTTATTGTTTTTGTTTGTTTGTTTTTGTTTTAAATATGTCACACATTGCCTGTAGTCACAGGACAGTGTGTCCATTTGTCAGTGTTTTTGGGCTTCTCAAAGATCAATCCATTTGTAGAGCAGACAACGAAGCAGAGAACTGTAAATGAAGATGTGTCTGTGAGCCTGTATGTGACCGGCATGCACACAAGGAGTCTAAAGTTTTAACTTAAAAACACAGAAATGTCACTTTGGACAAACATTAGCCCATGACATTGCACTTTATAGAAAAGCCTATCAACTCAAATAAAGGGTTAGTGAAATTTACACTTGTACCGTACCCTTGAGAAAAAAAGTCTGAGCTGCTGAATATATGATTCTACAGATATTAGGGAACAGCAAATGAAGGCAGAAGTGGAGTCTGGGCTAACCAGCCCTCATGAGGCACACACATATCTTCACATGTGCCAAGAGCACCAAGCCACAAACCAGAAGCTCTGGAGAGCCAAGAGGAAGAAGAGCTCTGGGAATGGCAAGGGATGACTACTGTTTTATTGCTGAATGTAGAAAGGGATTGAAAATGAGCTTGCAGCTGCCCTGCCCAGTGGCCAGGCACTGCTGAGCTCAGCAGCATTCCTCCCACAGTGATAAAGCTGCGTTACCCCAAAGCCTCCACAGCCACACAGCCTGACCCTTGACACAGCCTCACATGGGAACAGCCCTCAAGAGGTGTGCATAGTTGCAACTGTCTTCTTTCCTAGGAGGAGAAGGACAGAGAAAGGCTATTTCCCATTAAGGTTATTTTAAAGGACAGCTTTTGAAAGCAATGAGGCATGAAAACTGCCTCTCTCAAAAACATACCTGAAACACGGGAGGCATTTAGAAGTTTGTGTGCTGCTTTTTTGTATCTGATTGCTGTTTTTCCATCAGAATGTTTATACTTGTCATCATATTTGGCCTGTATGCCTAAAAGTGGCACTTCCAGGTAAGCAACACACATCTGAAAATCTACCAACTTCTAGCACATATTAATAGGTCACAAACACCATATAATTTCTCTTTATGCATGTCTTGTTTTAAAGGCTTATCCATGCCTAGAAAATCTGATGCAAAAGTTTCCCTGATCATATTAATTTGCCCATGAGAAGCCTGATGTGGGAACTGGATTCGTGAGACATCCTTACACATAGGGACAATAGAATGTAGTACCTTTTTCTCCTTGAGAAACAGAGAGGATCCCTTCCTTTCCCTTCCTCATGACCATACAGAATACAAAGTCTTAACTTCTTTGATAGATGACAGTCCTACAGATTTGCTGTTCTGTCTCTGTTGTTTCATGAAATCAGAGCGGAAAACAAGTCGGAGAGGGAACATACATTGAAAATATTCAACGATCACAAATGTAGGATAACTCAGCAAAAATCATAAAGCTGTAAATTCATACAACACTTTGGAAATACTC
Source organism: Chauna torquata (assembly GCA_013399475.1). Classification (NCBI taxonomy): domain Eukaryota; kingdom Metazoa; phylum Chordata; class Aves; order Anseriformes; family Anhimidae; genus Chauna; species Chauna torquata. Next base: position 30,184 of record VXAL01002500.1, read on the forward strand.
CCGAAACTTGAGGCTCATATAAGTACTCAGGAATTTTTTTAATGTAATACAGAATTTTACTAGTTATTTCGTAACAGCTGTGCATCTAAGGAAAAGAGATTTCTTCACTATTCAAACCCAGATGCTCTTGTTACTGAAGGTTCTGTGAACTTTCCGGATGAGCAAACAACAGAATTTAGCCAGTGTTCTGCCTCTTTAGGGGACTGTGAAGCCTAACTCTGTGGGATGCACATCTCTAAGCAATCAGAAGGTGGCACTTTATCAACGCTGTTGCGGCGCTGCTGTGCTGGGATTGTGGCCTGGCTCTGTGCTACAGCTGGGTGCTAGCTGGCTGCAGAGAGGGCAGGTGAATCTGGTCTGCTGTAGTCATAGACGGGGGAAAGGAAAGTGCTCTGAAATGTGAGGTGAAGGCTTCTGCTGATGTGACAGACCTACCAGCCCTGGGCAGAGACACTTCTTGGAGGCATATCAAACACAAGATACATTTACCTATAATTTGAACACATAGAAACACATCAGATATTGTTAGTAATTATCATTATTTTATTATGATTATTACCATTATTATTATGTTCTTTTACGGAGAAGAGTTTTGAGACTTTATGCTATGTTCAAGTGCTGAATCTACAGACATTTATCTTGAAGATGTTGGATTAATTCCGATCCTTCACAGATATGCAGGGACTAGATTTTAAGTTTTGGGGAAAGGAAAGGAAAGGAAAGGAAAGGAAAGGAAAGGAAAGGAAAGGAAAGGAAAGGAAAGGAAAGGAAAGGAAAGGAAAGGAAGATAGTTTCTGCCATTTCTGATGATGGCCAAAACTTTTCCAATCCCTCCATCACCATCCCTGGATATGATAATTAGCTCTGTATCTCTGCTGAGCACCCACCATGACAGTGCAGACACTCCATAATGCAACAAGGCTTGCCCTCCCATCTAGTTTTAGGAGCTGAAGGAGCTACTCTACAGCTTGCCTAAATTGAACACAGCTGATTTAGTTAATAAAGTTGTAAATATTTGAAAATGAACACTTTGTTAATGTCGACATGTGGTTATTGTTCTCGTCTAGCTGAAAAAGAAAGGAAGGGGAACTGCACCTTCTAAGAATCTCTGTCATAAGGCATTTTGGAAATTGTAATGTTAGACAGAGGCTCATTTTATTCTGAGTTGTAAAAATTCAGAGAGTGAATGGAACAAAATTCCCACAGGCTCCTCAACTCAGTGCAAGACATATTGCAGAAGTGGTTAAACATGCTTTACAAATCAGAAGCTTAACTGAAGGTGTTTTCAAGATCAAATGGGATCAATGCAAAACTGGAGAGAAAATAGAGAAATACCACTTTTTACCACAATAAATGGATCCTGTCCATGTCTGAACTGCTAGCTGCAAATTCTGGGACGCTGAGGTACATTCAAATTCAAACATGTATACTGAGCATCATGCCTTGCTTACAGCATTACTATCTAGGTATGTCATAAATTACTAGCTAAAGTATAATACATTATTCTACTTCTCTTCCAAATGAGATATAAATACACTCAACACAAAAGTTTGGCTGTCATCAGAAAGCTGACAAAATGCTGGGAGTACTAATGTTTTTTTCTTTATATTTAGCTCTCCGACAACAATTTCTTTGCACGGGCCAGCAGCATGAGCCTACCCCTCTCCCATGGCTTTTATGGGCAAACTCTAACTTTCATCAATGCCTAGATGGACAGATTCTGATTCCGCTATTTTGCAGCTGAGAGCAGATTTGCTATTAAACCTCTGAAGGGACAGTTAGAGTAAAGAACATAAAAGAAGCCATAAAAACAGCCATACCGGGGTCCATTTAACAATCTCCTTCTACCTGTAAACAGAAGTAGTCCCAAAAGGAACTTGATCTATGCCAGCTCACTTGGTGCCTCATCATTCCCATACTGTCAGTGAGCAAGTCATCCCTATCCATCCCATTCTTGCTGCTCTTACCTTTATAGGGCCCTCATGTCTCCTTTCTTGGTCTCCCATTCTCTTGACTCAAGTTCCAGCTTGTGCAGATATTCTTCTATGCCTTTCTTCCCCAAAGGTTGGTCATGCCTGGCTCTTCTTCTCCTGCCCCTGCCACTGGAACCTGTCTTCCTAGAGTGTCCCTTGCTCCAAAGAGTGCCAAAATGAGCAGTTCTGAGCAGTTCTTCTGGACACAAACTAAAATTTTAGCTGGCAGCCAAGTTGGTAACTACTTGGTCCAGTGCTGGGCAGAATGCCACAAGACGGCACATATCTTTGGATTTGTTTTTCCAGTAATAAAGAGGAATAAAAGGCAGCTGGAGGTTTAAATGGATTCTAATTTTACTTAAAATAAATTTTAAATTAACATTACCCGAAGACTCCGTAAAGAACTACTCTGGTATGAACCAGTTGACGCAGAAGCCTGATTGGTGGTGACAGTTTAAAACCACATCACAAATACCATATGATCATTGATGGCCACTTTTAATTTTTTATTTTATTTTTTAATAACAGTGCTGAAAAGTCACTTTTGCAGTAAAGTCGCTCCAGATGATCAGTTGTGGAGCGAGACAAATGACTCCAAATGAATACTTGCAAATTATAATTGGAGGGAAAGGCTGAGACTGAAAGTATGCTTTTTCTGGTTCAATACACTTGTTTTACTTTTAGTGCTTTAAAAATATGTCATTAACCAATACAACCAAAGTTTCAACAAAGGTCGGCTCCTACATTTTATTAGCCTGGCCTAAATAACCTTTAATAAGTCTTTAAATTGTGAGTCAAGGGGTTGTAGCTTGTGGTAATAATTAATGCAATGACTCCATTTGGCACTTTATAATGGAGCTGTCACACTGGACATGCTGCTTCTTTAGGAGATGAATTACAACGAATCTTGCTGAGTTATTATTTTGTTATCTGAAGTTGGCAATGTTTATGAAAAAGCACAAACAGCATGCTGATAACTTTTGCTTACAAATATGTGGTCTTTGCTGTTAAATTATAAAAATACAAAAAATAAAACCAAACCAAACCAAACCAACCAAACAAACAAAAAGCAACTAAATAAACCTGTTCTAATCCTAGCCAGGGAGTGATTAAATCTGAAAGAGCCCTCTCAGAATGATTGCTATGATCCTGATAGCACAGCAGTGCAGTTGGGCATCTGAAGGTTAGGTATCTCACCTATGTTTTATCATTTAAGACTCTGTGTGTTGCCAAGGAGAAAGAGAAGCACTTCCAAGGGCAATTCATTCTGCTTGTCTTCAACGTGGTGTGAATCACTCAGGGAAGGTGCTGCTCTCTTTCACTCACTTGCATTGGAAACTTAAGCTTTGTATTACTAAAATTGAGAGAATTCCCAGCCACACACAAACATGTCTTTGTAGGCCGTATGGTCAGTTGGAGCAAACTGGTTTAGCTGTCTTGACACATTAGAGGACCTGGTGTCACCGCTCTACAGGATATCACCATTGCACATAGTTGATTAAAAGATGCTGAGTTCTTATTTAGACAATTTGAATCCTTACTGCATGTCTTTTGCCACATAGTTAATCCATGGAAATGAAGAGTATGCAGGTATAGAATTTATTCCAGTGACGCAAAGTCTTCAGTCTTGCTCAACCTGTTGAAAAGTCACTATTAGTTATTAAGTATGTATTTGGTTTAGAAACATTAGTGTTAAGTCTGAAGAAAATCATTGTCCTAGTTTTTTTCTGACTAACATAAAAGAGGATAAAATACTTTCTTTTGACAGTGAAACACACCTTACAGCAAAAAACACTTTTATCTGTCTTTGCTAATTTTCTGGTATTGCTCTCAAGAATACATGTATTTCAGAGATTGACAAAGCAGTGGTCTGCTTTGTGAAAGGCTGGGCAGGTGGATACCGCTAACACTAAAACTAGCAGCACCATTAAAAAACAAGTCTTCGGCTCTGGCTGATTTTTGCATTTTTCTTTCAAATAACGTAATTGTGTTTTTAAACACATTCCTTTAAATTTTAGCAATGAGAATAAAAATAATGTTGCATATTATATTAAGTCCCCCCCAAACCAGGTTTAGATTGACATTTGATCTCACTAATTACCTGACTAATTATGTTAATCAAGTCAGGTGTCTTCAAGGTTTTACCTCTGCCAATGGACACTGACTGTCATCTTATTCATATCTGCTGAGACTTTCATTAGGAATAATTTTTGAGGTTTTATTTGCCAGTGTGATGTGAAGCAATTTAAAATTCAGTGGATATTCAAAATGTACGAGCTAAACTTGTCAATTACTTTTGCTGGAAATGTTTCAACATTAGGTTTAAAACTGAATTACTTCACCTGGCTGAAATATGTCATCATAAAATGAACTGAGACTGATTCAAAAATCTGTGTAAGCACTTGACTAGCTAATTTTATGCCTGCATTAATCATTTGGCATAATTACTACCGAATCATGTTCTGAAGTATTTTACTGGATCAGGGCCTTACAGTAAAGTTGTCTTGCCAGATTTTACCATATACTTTGCATTTCCATAGTAATTGTGAACACTCGCTTTCTGCTGTGTATGTAAGCAAATAGACTGTTTCAGTGACTGAATGAAGTGAGATGTCTGACAGATCCCTATTGCACACCAACAGAAAGCTAAGCATTTCACTGCACGTGACAGCTTCTGAAGAGCTAGACTTGATTTGGTGACATCCTGAGAAGTGCAGGTTTGAGTGTTGTGGGCGATTACTAGGAACACAGCTCATTTCCTGAGCAAACCTACTAGAAAAGTGCTGTGCTCCGAGTATGGGATAGGGTCCCAGGAGGAACTTGAAAAGGCAAATGCCGTTCCTGAATAACCCCAGCAACACAAAGGAATAGTAGTTTTATGCCATTTTAGATAACAAGGGAAAATATGCAATCAAAATGCCAAAGCCAGAACAAATGCATAGGTCCAACATCTTGGTCAAACATCATTTCTCCTGCAAATGTCAAGCATGACTGAAGGATGAGGAAATTTTCTACATTTCATGAATCATTCACAAACCACTCCTTATTTTGATGCTATTTTTGCTCATGAGTATTGTCCCTTTTTATTTATCCAATTTCTGAGTCTGGAGATTATTTTCGCAATGTTATTTGACTTTTATTATTGATTATTTGTAGTATATGCCTGACCATCCTATCCACACGATGGTTTTCTGCTCTTGCAGAAAAATAGATGGCAGGGGACTCTAACAAAAAATAAAAATAAAAATAAAAAATAGTGAATGATAAGGCATTACCTGAGTCTTTTCCACAGTTTCAGCTTTATCGTCATGGTCTCTAAATATCTAGGCTATACTCAAAGCTGAAGGGACTTTCTCATCATATTCTCAGACTCACATCATTGTATCATCTGTTAATATTTGTTCCACTATTAGGAACAGCTTGTGAAATGGAACTGAAGGGTCATTCTTCATCTTGTTAGGTGTAATATTCCATGCAAGTTGGTCTAATCTTTCATAACTTTTCCATTTTTATGTGAACTTTAAAAAATAATATTGATTTATACACAGTTTATTTCAGTAGAATGTATATTCTATGTAGCATATTTCTTCTGTCATTGTGGTGCATCAAGTGTCCATAATAATTTACCTCCTTTCTAGGCAGTCCATTACCAAAATGGGAAGGAGCTCAGGAAAGCCTAAGGGGTTGAGAACTAAAGGAAGGCTCACTGGCTAGTTAGGCAAAACTGAATTTCGTCACCTCAAGGAGGAGGGGACCAAGCTACTGAAGGGGAGTCCTGATCCAAGGGGAGAGAGAAGAGGGAGGACAGCACTGGGACAAGGACCTGGGTGGGTTGGACAGGTGGATGAATTCGGGAACACCAGCTGCTGCTGCTCAGCGCAACCATCTCCCGGCCAACACTGACTGTTCCCAATACTCCTGAACTTTTCCCTGTTGCCTACCACGGAGGCATGCTGCTTTCCAGGACACAAGCCATACATGGGCTATACGTGGGAAGCACACAAGGTAAGCATTGATTCCACGTGCGTGTTGCCACCCCAGCTGTCTGCCTCCTGACTGTTTTCCTTTTGCACTGAGTCAGCTCTGCTGCTGGTTTTCTTTGTAACTCTTGTTATTTTTCTCTGGTGATTTTTTTTTTTTTTTTTTTGCCTAGAGTTGATAAATGCTCAACTAATTCTTCCAGTAAATGAATGGCCAATGTACCCAATCACACTAGGACAGTGCCACCCAGATTTCTCATGCTATCCCCTTGCATGAAACTGGACTGTTTTCTTTCTGGTTGCCCTCTGACTGTTGGTACCAGGGAGCCTAAGGGAGTCAATTTTTCTCTTGCAGCTGACAGGTGAGTGGTCTTATTTTGCTGATGCTAGTAGTATCATCATTCCCTGTCTGTGCCGCATCATTACACAGCTGCAGGACAACACAAATAGTGGAGCCAGCCTTGCTGACTCCTGTACATGATCTCCTCTGCATACAAAGCTGGGAAGAAATTTGTCACCAGCAGCTCAAATTCAGTGACATTAAGCAGAAAGTTAGCTGATGAGCCCTGTTACTCTGCATATTGACCTAGCCGAGTCATGCACTGCACCGAGTACGTGCACCAGAGAAAGGGGAGCTGTGTGTAGTGCCTGTGGTAGGTTTGACTGCTACCCCTTGTGTAGTGGGGTTCCAGCTGCAATCCACTCTTCTCTTTTTGTTAAATAATTTTCATCCCCAGCATCCACTAGCGTCTGATGGTTGAGTAGCTTTGGATACTCCCTGGCTAAGCAGTGCCAGTTCATTAGCTAACCCTTGGCACACAAGTGAGGCTGTTCAGTTAGCAGATAAAACGCACAATATTTGTATGGCACTCCTTGAATATCAGTTGACATGTCATCTCTGGCATTCACTGCCACTGTTTGCTGCCTGTCTGGAAGCATCCATGCTCTCGCTTTCAGGGCAGAGCACTGGAAGGGGAAATTCTCTGCCATACCTGATTTGTCTTGCTACATCTGTATAGAAACTAATCTAGGATCATACAGGACAACTAACAGCAAATTGTGGTCTGGGCATGAAAAAGAAATCTGTATGACCAAAAGCAACTGTCTGACACTTACTGATATACATATTCACCTTGACTTCTTTTTTTCATTGGCAGAGATTACATTTTTCTGTGCTACAGTGACTCATCATTTAGCCTTAAATGTTCTCTGGTAATGTGAGCAGTTAAAACCAACGCAACTAATAATAACAAAATAAATACAAAGCCACTTGCATTAAGTGTAAATAAGTAAAACATCATGACAGTAATTTTTACAGTAATGGATAACGAGAAGAGAAAAATCTAAAGCAGGAAAAGAGCACAAGCAATATATTTAGACAGAATCTTTTTATAGCAGCTGGTTGCCATGGAAATACTGCAACAAAAGGGGGAAGTAGGCATGCATACTTTCAGCTCCAAACAGTCTCCAGATCAAGCTCTGCTCACCCTGCTCATACACTGGGTACACACTATGGGCACTGCAGTGAAGCTCCCAAAGCCCACCTGAGGTTCTGGCCTTATTGAAACTGTGAAAAATAGTCTTTCATGTGAAGGATGGTCCCACACCTCTTCTGAAACAAACAAACAAACTAACAAACAAACAAAACCTAATAACAATCAATGCTCTCTCAAACTTCATCTTGTCCTTTATGTATTGTTATAGGGGGCAGAAATAGAAAGGTGGCAGAAGACTCTTGTGCTGACAGAATTTGAAAAGCTCATGCCATAAACTGGGCATGTCTGGGGACAGTGGGGTCCATCTCCACCTCACTAAAATCTTCATCTTTTTGTCTTGATAGTGACACACCATAAAGTGTAACGCAGCAGGGGTTTACCCCTGCCATGGAAAAAAGGCAACCACAAACTTCATGCACTTGTTACAACTGATGACAAGTTATAACAAGTAACAATTATTACCCAAAAAAAAAAAGAAATCTGATTTCCATATATACATAATTTGTTAGTGCATTGCAGAGTTTCAACACATTCACAGTGTGCTCAGTAGCCCTCAGCAGGATTTTTGCTGGTCGGCCCCCAGCTTACGAAGACAGACTTCAGTCATGAGAAAGGACCCTTTAAAGAAATCCAAAAGATCAATTATAAAGCAGTGTCCCTTTCTTTCGTGTTTGTTCCAATATGTAACAAATAAATATATTTATCCTGAATAACCTATACTGTCCTTATTTCGTTCAGTTCTGCTCTTTTAAGTCTCAGTTGTGTTCCCTGGCACATACACACACATACATGCACACACACACACACAATAAGAAAATTATTAGAAAATAACATGGAAATGCATATTGGGAATATATATTAGAAAATTTTCTGTTGAGATCCCCTGCAGCCAAAACCAATACAAGCTGCCCCTGGTGCAGAAATCATTGCTCAGAGTTAAGAGGAGACAGTCTTCCTGCCAGAAAAATCACTGGTGCTGCAGCTGATGTTGCAGTACCTTCACTGTATCGTGTGGTGAGTAACTAGTGTTAGGGATGACTCAAGTAAAAGTTCCTCTCACAGCTCAGTTGTGCTTCTCTACCTAACAGGGTTTCCCCATCTTTCACTTTTCTTGTTATTTTTTAAAATTCATTTTAAGACTATGATTTCAAGGGGGAGACTTTTTTTTCAGAGTGTAACTCACTCACTCAGCCAATGCTCAGTGCTGAATCACCCTAGATGTTTACTGAAATTCACTTTTTCCTCAGATAAAGTAAGGGTACAGAGGCACTGGGAGCTTAATCTCTCTGACAGATCTAGAGTTCATTAATTTGTTATTTCCTTTGGAAATGATACACCCAGATGATCCTGTGATATGCACATTAATAAAATGAATTCCCAGGGGTGCCTAGCAACCTTGCTATGTTCTGCAGTGTAAGATATGCCTCAGTTTGGAATTTGATAGAGTTCAGAAATAACTGATGTTATCAATACTTGCAAAATGCTAGTCCAATAGCTTTAAAACACTTCATGCCAGCTTCTGCTCTGAGGAAGCATGCAGTTCATCCAAATTTGTTTGAGGTAGTAACTTAAGCAATTATATTCCTTTTTTCCTTTTTTCTTTTTTTTTCTTTTCTCAGAAAAGTCTGGACTCTCAAAGGAACCACCTTATCCCTTTACATTTTGACGTGGCAGTACAGCCCTGCAAGTAGTACTCTGGCAGTCATAGTTCAACTCTTGAACCTCTTGATGTTTTAAATGACATTTTACTTATGCCAGCCTTAGGCTATGACTCACAGCAAAATACTGCAGACCAAAAGTCACTTATCAAGCTATTTGTTTCATACCAGTTCTGAATGTGGTATTTCTTCCTTTTGTCTCCCTCATTATAGAAATATGATGTAGCTGCTCTCCTAAGGTGCAGCAGACTGCCAGGCACACCAAAGATGCTGCCTCTTTTCCCGGGTATTGCAGCAGGTGCTACATTTCCAGTCTGACATTTCAAATATTCCACCGTTACACCAAATGACTTTGATTCACAATGTCCTCTTCAAAAAAAAAGAAAAAGCATTACAATTTTCCTGTTAATACAAAAATATTTCCCTCCTAGGAAAGTAATATTGCAAAAGGTACACGGTCAGCCTTATCATGGTCATGAGAAGAAAGCAGTCACAGAAAAATATTTTTTTCTCTGTGTTTGTCCTCTTAATTACCTTTACAGTGACTTTCAACCTAGCCTTCAGGGGTAATCTGTCATGTGGATGCAATATTTCACCTCTGGTTCAGTCGTGGACATCACCCACAATAGTCCCTTCAGGAAAGATCTGAAGCATCTGTCCATCTTAATTTCATTTTGGCAACAGAATGAGATTTGAATGCATTTGGGTTACAACATTAGGGTTGATCACTGCTGAATACACAAAGTCAACAAGACTCGAGACATTGTTTAGTATGTAAAAAAAAAAAAAAAAAAAGCCCAGGATAAGTTGTTCAACTATAATAGTCAAATCTCAACTCATTCCTTTAAAAATGTTTCAATTCCTATTTCAACATGACATTTTAACCTGGGCATTTTGGAGTAATTCGCAGTGATATGATTCTAGTATGAAATGTATTACTTTATTTGGGGCTTTCTGGTCTTTATATAAACCACACAAAACAATGAAGATTGCAAAAACTTGAGGTAAACTCATTACCATTCCAGCTGTCCTTGCTGCCCTCTGCTCATCGATCCACTCCTCTGGAACTCACTGAAATTCCAAAGCTTCCAGCAACTTCCGAAAGCTACTTCCCACTTTTCTCACGAAAAGTGCTGAAGTTTCCCTGAGCCATTACAGTGAGTCAAGACTCAGGAGAACAAAGTTCTATTTAGAACCAGTTATTACTTTTTGTTTTTTTTAAATTTTAAGTCTTTGAATTTAAAAATGGATATCTCATGGAACTGTAAAATCTAAAATGGCACCTTTAAACTATTGGGGAAGTGATTTTCTTAGCTTCCCAATGAGACCCATCAATCACTTTTGTCCAGCAAAGCACGAAGATGAAAGAGACTGAATACTTTGCTTATTATATACAGAGCAAGCTCCTTCAGGTTATTTTTAAAAACTCTGTATGGTTGTCTTTGTAGAGCTGGCCATGTGGCAATGAAGGCACTCAGTTTTACAGCTGAGAAGAAATAAAAAATAATATTTCAAATAAATTTGAAAGCACATTTACAGAACTGTGTTTCTATGGCATACATCATGATGTGAGTATTAGAGGATAAGAGTTAGCCTAAAGGTTTTTGAAAATCACCTGCAAGAAGTCTTCAGGACTTAAATGCTGCTGATGAATGCAGGCCACCAAATATTCAGCTGATAAAAGAGAGACCACTTGGTATCTGCCTCTGTTACTCTAATACAGAGTGCATATGGTTGTGTATAGAGACATAGATCACGATTTATAGGTGTGATAGCTACTCTATAAACACAGGCAGACATTTCCCAGAAATTAGCAAAATGTTAACATAAATCACTATAAATATATATAATAATCATGGCATTTTATAACTTCAGACCTTTTCCTGTGAATTAAACATGAGTAAATGTCAAATGGAAGTGGCTTTTTTGGAGATCCACCAGTCATTTATTATTCACGTAAAACAAAGAAGTTTAGCAGTTCTGCATAAAATCTTGCAAGAATTACTGATCCTGAAATCAAGAAATTTGCAGAAACTTATCCATATCTCTCCATTTCATTAAAATAACAACCAAACCAGAGTGCATGTTTTTCATTACCTTTCCCATATGTTGGTCCTACTTGAAGCAGCCAGCTTAAAAACAACCTGGTGATGACTGGTTTGCTCCATTATCTTTTAACTGCAACAAACAATATGGAGAGAGGAGGCTGGACAAGTATGGAAGGAACAGAAAAAGGGTTGTTGAATGCAAACTATATTTTCAGCTGTTCAGTAAATAATTCTCCAAGTAAGACAGAATAATTTCAAACACATGGAAACCCTTCCAGTGATAACATACAGTGATATCAGATGCCATGGGGCAGCAGCTGGCAATGTGAGGATACCCACTGTGTGGATGAGTGAGGAAGTGGAACACAAAGCAGCATCTCAAACTTTGCAAACCAGCAAATGCATGAATGACTGACTGCTGGGAAAGTGATAAGGTGGGGATATAAAAGCAGAGGGGCTTCTTTTAAGTAACAGCAGCATTACCCTTCTGAAGCAATTCTCATGTTTTATTGTTTTTTTCCCTAAGCAGAGCATTAAACACTGAGAGCTCCCTTATTCTCAGACCCTGCTCAATTAAAGTCTTTAGCTTCTTACCCGTCTGCCTGCCTGTTTTTGCCTGGAAAGAAAAAGTGGGTTATAACATCTCCAAAATAGACCAACTGCAGAATCTACTTGTAGTTGTTAGGAATAACTTTAACAATAACAGCTTCCTGGGCAGGTAAAATGGGAATTTATATGTTTTTCAGTCTTCACTCAATAATAATTCTTTACAGCTAAAACTGTAAACTGTATAACATGTTTCTCATTTGCTGAGATTTGGAACTTAACTTTCTACTTTGCATTTTTACATAAAAATAGTTCTATTGAAATTGATTTCCTTCTGCTCTAAATAACTAAGCTCTAAAAAGTATACATATACATCTTCCTAGAAAAGAAACCAATTTCATACAAATACAGATTTTTTTTCATTTGGCAGTGTACTGGATGCAATTTTTGCATTAGATATCATCTCTTCTTCATGAAGGTGTCAAAAGGAAAGCAGAAAAATTCTGTGCACACATTTCCTATTATTCACACATTATTATGCCTCAGTTTCCATTGCAAATGGGGATAATTCTTACCCAGCTGACGTGGATTAACTAGTTGAAACCAGAGCAGTGTTTTCATGAGAATGTCTGTAAATATCTGACAGCAATTTGTAACATGGGACAATGCGCCAGCAGCCAGGAGAAGTGAGAAGCAAGTGATATTTTTTTTATGAGATTCAACCTATGGAGAGCTAGGAAAGCAGATAAGATTCCAATGTGCAGACCTTTTGATATGTCTGTGACCTCAGCTTTGTTCAGACTTAGCTGTCAGGGTAGGATGTAAAATGTCCATTAAATCCAGAAAGAGCAGATTTTTTTTTTCAATAAACTGTTCCTTAGAGAACAAACATGTCCTATCCTGCACCAGCTGAAGATATGACTGAAAGGACTTCTTGTCTTTGGTCTGTCTGGGATCTTTGTGCAGGATCCTGTATCCTGTAGCTGAAAGTACCAGATGTTTCAGAAACAGGTCTAAAAAGTTGTATAGAAAGTTATGCACAAAGGTCCTCTTTTCTTTGTCATAACCATTCTTTTCTTTCTGTGCAGTCTAGACCTGACCATATGAAACTGTCCTGCACCTATGTGTTAGTTAATGAGAATGGAGGAGTCTAAAGGAGCCAGTGTGACTTGGACTGCTTTGTACCCCACCCAAACTCTAATCTTTAGTGATGCCTTCTTAATTACTGGAAGCATCTCCTGTCAGAGTCAATGCTTTTGATTCATTGCAGGCTATACGTTCTAACAGATAACCTACTGCTTTGCACACTGAGGAAAACTAACTTCCTTAATACAAACACAGCAGAGTCTTTCACTGGTCCTGAAATCAGTAAGAGGCTTATCCACATTAGGGATTTCAGGATGTACCCTTCCCTCTTCTGCACATTCATTCTGCACACTGGGAGGGAAGAATCATCTCATCTGCCTTGAGAAGTCCCCAGGGTCAGTGCTCACACCTAGGGCTGCTTTAATTGACAGGCTGAAAGAGGCATTCACAACATGTGATTCATCTCACCTATCTCCAATGCCTACTTTAGCATAAGATAAATTGTGCCCTAAGAGTGCCTATTTTTCTTCATGGACTATAATGGAGACTAATAACCTAGGGAACACTGAGCTATTAGCTCAGATGCAGGTGTCAATGTCTGGGCAAGGATGAATTCCAGTCACTGTGACTGCCACTTAATGAAGACATATCCAAGCTACCTTTCAAACCAGCAGTATCTAACATCCACTCCAGCATGGTACTCAGCACAAGTAGCAAAATGAACCTGAGAGGTTGGCCCAGCATGCCACACACAGCCCAGTCCGAGCTCCACACATGGCAATGCACGGATCTCCTTGCCTGGGCTGACTGGTTTATCGCAAACCTGGCCCTGTGCAGCAGTGTGCCACAGAGGGCACAACTATCTTACATATCAAGTCAGTGCTTGTCAGTCCTTTCTACGCACAGGTTCAGCCAAAAGCAATGAAGCACTGAGACAGAGCTAAAGTTGGCTGCCTTTCAGCATAGGCAGACTTTATATATTTGGTTTTCAAAAGACTATCAGGACAGTCTAAGTCTTCAAGAAGGCAAATTCTTTGCGCTGACGTCAGAGAAGCTGTTTATTCTCTTGTGGAAAAAAATATTTTATGATCTTTGTATCCAGATTTCCAAGGTCTCCAGACGGATTAACTCAACATCTTCTATCAAACTTAAAAAAAAAAAAAAGTTTAACAGAATTCTCCCTTCTCTCTTTTAGCATTTGACCTAATTGGAAATCAGATCTATGTATTTCTTTAATTGACCTCCTATTGTGACAACTCTCTTTATTCAGCAACTGACTAATTGCAATGTTAGCTAAATTTCATTTAAAACTAGTGCTCTACATGCTGCCAAATTGACATATTTGAATTGATGTATCCTGTGTTTATTTACAGACTTTGATACAAACACAGATGCAGAAGAACTTGTTCAAACTTTTTCCATAAACACCAGAGAGGTTGTCAAATCAGAAACTAATGGTTCTGCTCAGAGAGCAGAAGTTCTGGGAGAAAGTACAGAGAAGTAGCAAATAAAACACTTCATAAAGATGCAGAGACAGACTTAATGTCAAATTATAATTACTATTCAGATTTCTTGCTATTTTTATGACTTTTTTTAAAGAATAGGTGTTGTTTAGTTGCATATATTAAAATTCAGTTATTTAGTATTAGGTTGTGCATTCTTATTCATGAAAGGTTTATACTTCCTAAAAAAATCCTGCAGCTTGATAAATACACTTTGAACAGCCCTAAACTGTAGTCTAAGAAGCCCTACAAAGTTTTCTGCTTGCACTTAATGCCAAGAACACAAATAGTTTTACTCATATTTAAAATTGAGCAGATCCACAATCCAGAGTAAGCCAGATAAGAAACTTATGGAGTAAAAGTTAGCATGGAATAATGTTTTAAAGCTACACACAGAAAAGTGCATTTTATTATTCCTCTCTTCCACCTTCTTTTTTTCTAGAATATTTTAATTTGAGGTCTGGGCTGAAATGTATCACTTCCCATATTGTTATTTTTTTACAATCAGTTCTGCTCACTAGGTAGCTATGCTATTAAATTAAATATTGTGTTTTCAATGGTATCGTTGGCTTAGGAAAGGAATTGTATTTTAATACTAATTAAAACTTGACTTTATTATAATCTGAGAAAACAAACAAGAATATGTAATGAAAAGGGTTGGAGCTGAGGAATCTGGTAAATCAGAGCTTCAAGAAAGCCAGTCATTTAGGAAGCCAAAAAGACAGATGGATGGGTGGGTACAAAGTCGTGCAGAGTTGTACCAGCAGAATATGGTCAAAATCCAAATGTTCTTAATAATACTTCAGCTATGAACTCTGCACAAATAATGCATTCTTGTAGCTCTTCCACCTGCAAATTTTGCATCATGAACATACCATATGAATAAAACTAGATTTACGTCCCTATCAGATGAGATGTGGTAACTCATTATATTTGCTCTATCTCAACCCAATTTCAAAATAAACTAGTAATGAATTAGGTGAACAAGTGCACTGATATTACTTAGCACACAGGCATGAGCACGTTCTGAAGTACCTCACCTTTACCTTCAGTGAGCAGAAACACATGCAAGCACCATAGGGTTCAAGGAAAGCTTGCTTCACATAACTTCTTTTATTTGCACAGACCAAATATACTAGAAGAACAGTATGTGACAGACTTAATGAAAACATCTCATTATAGAGTGGTCATTAGCATTCAACATTGGTCTTACTGCAGCATAACTGAGCTCTGTGAACAGGCCCACGAGCAAAGAAGTGCCATGCCCATTTGTTGTGGACTGATTTGGCTGTCATCTCAGTGGTTATCAATTAGCTAGAAGGTAAAGTATTACCTCTCCGCTACAACTGGAGGTAATGTAGTGGTAATTCATTTTGTTTTACAGACTGCAACAGTCCTACATGCTTGCTGGGTCTGACAGCAGTGAATTCTGGAACCCCTAAGGATTTATGAACCGAAGTTACAGTTCACTGTACTCTGCACTTCAGAATAAGTTTGAGCAGGAAGAGCTTAGGTCAAGTAGAGGAAAGTCAACAGTTCTTGATCTATCTGATAAAAAACACATCTAGTAGGCTACACTCCCATCCTCAGTTCTCACCTGCCCCTGAAGGGATGTTGTCCATACTTACCTCTGCAGAAATTTCTCCTGTTCTCTCCACTCACCTGTTTTGAGAGAAAGCTCTGATTTCCCAGGTATACATATGTGGACAAGGTAATTTCTGCTGGTCCGTGTCTCCTATCTGGTTGAAATACATTAATTTTCCCTGTGAAGAATATCTCCACTTCAGAGAGCAGTAAAGTAGAATGAGAAGTGTCTATGTAAGACTATACCCAAATCAATATAGACAGTACATAAGACTGTTGTCCTGGCTACTTACAGATGGACGAATGGCCTTACACCTCTGAACACAAAAAAGGGAGAATGCTAGTCACTTTTTTAAGTAAAAAAGGACCACATATTCTGTGTGAAGTCAAATGAACAGAGCTTTTCTCCCCCATAACCCTATTTCTCAAGTACTTCTGCTCCTAGAAGGATTGTTAGGTTGGCTTCTATGCCTAATTTACCTTTCTTTGAAAACAAAAAAAAATTGACAAATTTTGTAGAAGAGCAAGGAGAGCCACACTATCCTGGCAGGTGGATACCTCTGGTCATCAAACTGTGACATACCAATGTTTCACAATCATCATCAATGTTAGATGATGTTCTAGGTGAGACAAAATGGGGGAAAACATATCCCTGCTTGAAGAAGAAATAAGCATCTAGAAAGGTAGTAGAGAAACCAGGAACGCATGCCTGTTTGAACACATGAAGGATGAAACACTTTTCTGTAACCTATCTTTTTTCATCTCTAACTGTATTTTCTTTCTTTTTATCAACACCAATTAAAGAAAATCTTTCTTTATAGTTCTCCTGTACGGTTCAAATGAAAACTGTTCTGTTTTGAAGAACACGGTTCGTTGAAGAAGAAATATCATGTGTGCCTACATGCCACAGGGAGGCAAACACAACCCTCTGTATTCTGACAGGCTCCAAGAGTAGCAGGCATTTTGTACACACTCTTATTACCATTTCCACTAATGTTTGTCGCACTAACAAAGAGAATTTGCATGGTAAAAGTAATATTCCATGATAATAATGCTTGTTTAATAGAGCTCAGCTACACTAAAGGGATATTTTTCTCACCACTTTTGACATGACTGTTCAGATCACTTAGTCAATTCCAGATTACAAACATTTTTAAATGCCTTCAGAATGTATTATGAAATATCATCTATACCACAAAGGCAACAAGATCACTGTTTTTTCATCTTCAGAATAAAACTCTAAACTAGAAAGATTCAGTGGAAGACCCCTGCACTATTATGTTTTCTCTAATGATTATGCACAGATAGTTCTGTCCATAGACAGGACTCCTCTGTAGATACATGTTTTTTCCCTTCTCATCCTAGGGTGCTGACCTCTTCAAAATATCTAAAAAAAATCTCTTGTGCTCATGAAGCTTATCTCTAATCTAACATTACTCAAGTGCAAAAGAATTTGCATTTTCAGAGCTTAATTATGTTGCAATTACAGCAGAAATCTTTATGTACGAGAAACTTTAATTCCTAGCCCATACCATATAAATACCTCGTACTCTAAATTTAGATCATGCTTATTGTTTGTCTCCTTATATTCAACAATTACCATACCTTGGGCGGTTACTTGCAAGCTGGCTACTATTATTGCTCTGTATTGTTGCTGAAAGTGCAAAAGCAATATACTACTTGGAAAAAATATTTTGCTCTAATATCAAAAGGAATAATTAGTAGGCTTCTTGATTCTAATATACTTTTTTTTTTTTCCATTTATCTTTGAAGCAACACCATTCCATTTTCTGAGCCCATAGGAAAGGGACTTCCTTTGGACCTCTCCTGCAAAAAATCTGCATTCAGTGAATTCTATGTGGCCCAAGTGTCAATCCACATAGTAAAAAATTGTGACAGATTTCTTATGAACATTTGAGTTACACATATGTACATGTAGGAGGCTTTTAAGACCTACAGTATTGCACTGTTCTTCTGTAAAAATATAGTTCTGTTACAAAAGGGATGTCAATAGTGTTCTTTAACTCAGTCAGACTTTAAAGTAAGAAAAAATTTCTTTCTCCTTCTCCACACTGCCCTCCCCCCCTCGAAGAACGGAAAAATTAAAAGCATTGAGTTTCCTAAAAGGGCAATCTTCATGGAAATTTTCTTTTGTAACATGCAAAAAAAAAAAAAATAGTTTGTTTCTTAATACAGAACCTGCCCATATATAAACTTGAGTTTTAATTTAGTTCCGAGTCCCACTGAAACTTGCTACTGGCAATGTTATCATAAAGAAGCCAACTGATGTCTTAGATCTTGCCCTTGCCTGAAAAGATACAGCCCATTCAGAAGTATTGATAATTACAGTGTATTTTTTCCTGCTGAGTTAGAAACAAAGTTCAATTAAATACAGTATACATTGCTTATGTATCCACTCACAAGCCCTAACGATGTTTCCTGCCACACTTGAGGTATCTATCTAGAGCTAGAGACATCTCCATCATTTTCTATATTATTTCTTATAATCCTTTTTTATGGGAGGTGTCATGGTTTTTGCTGGGACAGAGTTAATTTTCTTCGTAGAGGCTCACACAATGCTGTGATTTGGATTTTTGGTGAAGATAATGGTGATGTTTTCAGTTGCTGCAGAGCGGTGCTTACACAGAGCCAAGGACTTTTCAGCTTCTCATACTTGCCTGCCAGCAAGGAGTCTGGGGCTGCACAAGAAGCTGGGAGGGAACAGGACCAGGACAGATGACCCAAACGGGCCAAAGGGATATTCCTTACGATGTGGCATCACATGGGACAATAAAACTGGGGTGGCTGGCCGGAGTGGGAGGGCCACTGCTCAGGGACAGGCTGGGCATCAGGCAGTGGGTGGTGAGCAATTGCATTGTGCATCACTTGCTTTTTATGTTCTATTATTATTATTATTATTTATCATCATTATCATTGTCATTATTATTTGCCTTCCTTTTCTGTCCTATTAAACTGTCTTTATCTCAGCCCATGAGCTTTTACTTTTTTTCTTCCAATTCTGTCCCCCATCCCACTGGGTAGGTGGTGGGGTTGGGAATGAATGGCTGTGTGGTGCTTAGCTGCCTGCCTGGCTAAACCACAAGTGGATTTTTCAAAATTGATGCTTTCAGTAGCAGCAGTTTTGCTTCCTCAAGCATGCATGAGAGTCCAGTGCCTTGACCCATTGGCAAGAGTATCTGAATGTAACAAAAGTTGGAGGTGGACTGATTAGCTAGCTTATTTTGCCTTCCATTGTGCCATCCATTATTTTGCAAAATCCAAAATACTTGTGTTACTCCTCAGGCTGGGAGTCAGTAACTTATTTATGTTTCTGTGACGTCATTCTTCCTGTGAGCAGCTAAGCAGATTTGTATTGATGCGATGTTTTTCAGCACCCTAGAGAGTCAACTGGTAGAGCTAAATGCCACTTTAATCATTCCCAGCAGAGAAGTCTAAGTCAATGACCTGTATCTTTGAGTTGTATTACTTTTAGAGGCTATCATTTATTTTGTAATAAGTAGTCCAATGGTGCTACCCTCTACAGCATCTGCCTATTCACACACACTTCTGGGGAGTGTAAGTTATATTAACTTGGGTCTGTATGCTAGTTTAAATATTTGTTAGACATCTTTTCAGGTTTACTTTTGGCATTAGGAGATTTAGAAGCCCACAGTTCACTCTGCCAACCACTGAATTACAGAATATGCATAGTCAATCTTTATAAAAGTATATTATATATATATATTTGCTAACTGTAAGAATTGGATTGTTTAAATTGCTCCTACAAAATGCAAAGTTCACTGAGGTCAGTAAGAATCTGCCCAGAGATTTCAGATTTCTGAAGCCTGTTGCAAGCCTGCTTAAACAAGGAAGAGATGCTTCTATCATAGCTTGTGAATTATGATGGCAGATATCACAGTGCTCAAGGGAAAACAACAGACATTATCAAAATAGCCAATATTTTTTATTAATTATTACATGCTACTGTTTTGCACCCACTAGAATCAACTCAGCTACACATAGTTTCCCACCGAACATCTTTGAACCCAACAGACTTTCATTCTAGCTTGATTCTTTGTCCTAACTGAGGCAAAAATACCAAAGCATGTAATTTGCATTCATATACATGGTAACTGTTGTAGGCAGTAATTCTTCTGCAACAATCATTTTGATTTTTGCATTTGCCTTCTGCGTATGAAGGGCTTACAGTGCAAGAAACTCAGTGCAGTTCTGCTGTGAGGTCAGGACTTAGTCTTGAGCTAAAGAAAACAAGGTAGACAAGAGATGAAAGCAAGAATGAGGAAGTGGCCTGAAGGAAGAATGCAGATTGACCCATAGAAACTTTTTGCTCTTTAAGGGCCATAAGCCTATTAAAAAACACTCCCATCAAAATGGAAACATGCATACTCAATAGGAGATAAGCCAGGCAAGCTAGGACAACCAATCAGAAGTAACAAGGGAGATAGTTCATACACAGCCAACACAAGTTGGCTGTGTATAAATAACGGTACTTCAAGTCAGAGGTGTGCTTGCTTTGAAAAACATCGCCAAGCACCTGATTCTGCGCAGAATTAAACAAAAGACTTTTGTGTGGATTCCAACTCTAGGTGCTTATTGGCTAGGCACACTGGGCACGAACCTAGGGATAACAAGGGCACTTAGCCAGATCCTAGCCACTGTCCTCAGGACAGAGAGCATAGTTGGCTCCCTGGGTGCTGGTGAGCAGCAGTATTTTAGGATGACTGCCAGCTGATTCACTTAAGTGAATAGAAAATAACTCAATTTAATAGCCCAGTTGATTTCTCCGGTTTTGGTTGTTTATTTTTTTATTTTTATTTTTATTTTTATTTTTTTCCTTTAGCTCAGATATATCTCACCACTCAGAGATGAGGACATTTTCTCTGCCACATGCCTGTCTGAAGAACTAACTAATTACTCAGTTTTGGATGAGTTGTGCCCTAGGAAATATTTAATAAAACATACTCTTCAGGAAAAAAAAAAAAAGAAAGAAAGAAAAAAAATACAATGTAATTCCTATGCCAGTGTTTAGTAGTTAAAAATAAAAAGGTATGAACTCATCATATAGAAGTTTTCTGTTTGTGAAATTTTCACATTCAATTTATAGTTAATTTGTTCTTCTATACACATTTTCTACCACTCTATTGAATGATTCAGCCAAGTAGCAACCTATTATTTGTAGATACAGTGTTTCCCTAGGACTGTTCATTCCTTTTATTCACAGTGCAAAGCCTCCTTATCAATTTTCCTACACTCTTCAGTACCTGTTATGAAACCACTGAATATATCACATTAATAACAAAATGCGGTGCAGTGGCTTTCCTCCTAGCCTTCCTTTTCACTATGAGAAGAAACAAAAAGAATAGATGGAAAGTACACAGCCAAATGTTTTGTTTAGTCCCTAACATAAAAAGTTGTAAAACAGCTGATCTTTTTTACATCACCAAAATAATAATTTACCTTTTACTGTTTTTCATATTCTGTACTGTTTTCCTTGGGAATCAATAGGATTGCACAAGAGTAGTTCACATTCAGAAAAAGTCTCCAGATCCATAAAAGTTAAATTAAAAATTATAATAATAATTAAATATTAAATTTGATAGACCTTCATCTGTCAAGGATGATTAATAGGTCAAGTAGGTCCAGTCTGGCTCTTAAACCAGGAATTTGCATATCTTTTGTAGTTTCAGAATGCTCTCTCATTGAATTTTTTATTCTCTTCAGACATCAAATTACACTCTTCACTTAATTTCAACTCTTCATTTTTATATCCCCTCCCAGCTATAATTGTAAGTATGTTAAACAAAGCACAAAATCAATTTTACAAGTTCATTCCACCCTACTTCAAGGTGCAGTTGCATCGCAGTCTCTTCCCCCAGGTCCACCTTATCTCCTCCTGCTCAAACTCTGGGAAAGACTGATTTCTAATGAGGTGGAGCCATCTGGCGTCTGTCACTTATGTCACATGTTCCTCTAACCTGCTTGCAAAAGTCAGATTGCTTTAATACTATAACCGTCCGAAATAATCAATGAACTTTAAATCCCCTCACCCCCCAGTTATTCGAAATATTTTAAATTTTATTTCCACTTTTTTTTCATATTCTTAATAGATGGAATTTAACACAGCACTTTAGGCTGCTTAAGTATTATGTTGAGTCAAATTTGGACATGCAAGAGTAAGTTGGGGAGGGCAAAATAGGAAAATCTCACCTTGCCTTTTTAAATGTTCAAGGAACCCTAACAAAATTTTCTTCAAGATCCCTAAATTGTTACTTCTTGAATTCTAAAGCATCCTTCTCTAGATAGAACAGATCCCCCCAGCACAGCAATACCTGCTACACTAACCAGATCCCTGTCACTGTGTATCACATCTACTTTGACATCTGACACCTGTGTCTTCACTGAGAACAAGGGACACTGATTACTTCAAATGTCGAAAGTATACACTGAATTAAGAGGAAATCCAACCACATTGATGACTACATCAGTCCAGGCTCCACCAAAGGTCCTGCTGTTGGCAGAGGAAAGCTCTCCTGTCTGCCCTCTGAATGTGAACTTAGACACAGTACTGTGCCACTGAACCTCAATTCAAGACTAAGATCAAGCTCTCATCTAAACAGGAGTTTAGAACCTAAATATTGGTTGATTTGGTCTTTAGGAGCTCTGGGAATGATGGGAGCTACCAAATAATTAGCTCCATTGCAAATCTGGCCCTAGCGCTATTGCAGTCATACCCAAAACCCCCTACAGGAATCAGAGATTTATTATTCACCTCTCTGCTCCACAGAAGGATAGCAACCTTTTCTGTGGGCAGAAAAAAGCTTGGCAAAAAATTTTAGATCCTCAGACTATTAAAGAGTTTGGTGTGCATGGCAGAGCACTGAGTGCAAAAACACTGGTGTTCTTCCTAGTCTGGTGGACAGGATGGAGGTAAGTGCCTGTGGAGGACATATGCAATGAAGAAACCAGGGTGCAGAGGCAATGTGTTACAGGCTTGAGATAGGGCTTGCTTTAGTGTGCTCTGATATAATGAGTCTTGGTCACATTCAGAAACAGAATTTAAGCAGCCAGGAGAATGTATAAGGTGATTACAGAGCAAGTTAAAATGGCCTATGAGTCATTACAGGAGCATTTTAAGGCATGCTGTTTCATTGTGACCCCATTTAATCTAAGTCATGAGACTCTTTCACTGAACTATAAACCTAAAAAGAAAGGATCAGTTACATTCTTCTATTTACCTGGACACAGGACTCAAATAAAAATATCAAAACTAAACAGAATTCTTTGCATCTAAATTCAAACTTTAAAATTATAATGACAAATAAAAACACAATGCAGTTTTAGTAGAGTTAAAATAGCAAAATAAAAAGAATGATCTCAGAGGGGCAGACCTCTAAACTTTTTTTTTTCTTGTATTTTTGTACTCCTATAATGCATTTTTATGTTTCTTTGGCAAGCAACTGATTTTAAATTCTCTGGGGGGAACCTACGTTCTTAATTTTGATCTTAAATAAAAGTTCAATCTCATTGAATCATCAACTTTATCTAAAGTTGCTTTGTGTTGTAGTTTAAGGTAAAGTCTAGTGACTACAGCTGTAGTCTTTGCAAAGTCCATAGTGTATTCTAGGACATTAAACACATTAAGAGATATGTAAGAAAATGAAGGCTAAGCATTTTTTATCACTCACCTTATGCACATCACACAACCACAACCTTGTTGCTTTTTGTTTGCTATTTCTCTCCACCAAATATCAGGTATGATATCTTAAAATAAAATTAAAAAAAAAAAAAAACAACAACACATGACAATTACCTAGCTTAAAAAAATTATTTACCCTTCTTTTTATACAAGAGAGTTAAATAAATTAGAATGTCCCTTCATCCCTTCATTCATGGTATTTCATCCAACCATATGGTACTTTTCTGCATTTTGCTGATATTTCTGGAAAATACTAATTCAGTTCTACATTCAGGTTCTACATGGTGCTTGGCTTTTTAAATCAATAATGCAATCTAAAAAACAATGAGTTTTCAGCT
Organism: Chauna torquata; assembly: GCA_013399475.1. Classification (NCBI taxonomy): domain Eukaryota; kingdom Metazoa; phylum Chordata; class Aves; order Anseriformes; family Anhimidae; genus Chauna; species Chauna torquata. The sequence continues at coordinate 54,112 of VXAL01002500.1, forward strand.
GCAAGCCTGCTTCTGCTCTCCAGACTGACCTGGCACAGTAAATTAATTTGGTATGAATTCAGTTTCTGGCCACTGGCCTTTACTGAACCGGTCTATAAAAATTTCTGTTCCGTTTCCTTTCCTAAGGGCTTTCTCAGATAAGCCATCACATTTGGGTGCCCAGCTGCTGACCCCAGTCTGCAGGTGGCAAAGACGTGAACATGGCATGTACAATACATGCAAGGTGCACTTCAGACTCAGCCTGCTCAGAAACTCAATATGACAGTAGAAAGAGTCACTTTCTCAAGGCTTCTTTTATACCATGTTTGTATCTCTGCACTGCCTACAGTATGGTGAAGAAATACCCTACTAGCTTTCATTTAACTAGCATGGATGGTAGCAGCAGTCCAACCTAAGGTGCGCAGAGGTCAGGTCACACCCCAGTTCAGCTCTATGACTGGTTTTAGTTCAGAGTGCAGTCAGCCTGCACTAGCTTACTGCCATAGCTTGCTCTAATCATGTTTCTTGCAATAAACAAATTAGATGCTGGGTGCATGGAACAGCTGCCCATCTGCAAAGAGCAGTGACACTGGTGCCCCGTTTTGCTAGGCAGCCACAACCAAGGATGCATATCACTTTCCCAGGCTGGGAGGTAAGAGGGGCAAGTATCACTGAGGTAACACTGGCAGAGTGGCTGCGTTGGGGCTGAGAGGGGAAGAAGGATCCATCTGGGGCATGGAGACAGGACTGCAGGTCTGGGGATCCCAGAGGCAGGCATTGACCCTCAGCTGTTCACCACCGCTGTCACCACAGAACCTCTTCTCCCAAATGCACCCCTTTACATTTGATTCCCGTAATGCCCACCTGTGGCAACAGTCTTTTCCCAGTCCATCCTCCAGACCCATTCAATCCACAGCAACTTCCTTGCAGATGCCTTCCCCCTGTATTACCTTCTTCACATCCTCTGACAGAAGGGTAGGACATGCACGTGGGCTGGAGACAAAGTAAACAGCCTGGCACCAGCTGTTAGAGATGTCTATGGGCTTAGTGATTTTCACCTTTCTGTAATGCTTGTGCATAAGTCTATGAGTAAACTCCAACTATGCTTTTCTTGGCAAGGGAGTACTACAAAATATAAATTATTTAGTGGCTCTTTTAGATGCTTTAATCAATACTTTATCAATTATTATTATCAGTGTGAATTATGTCTGTGATCTTTCATAAGCAAAGTGCTTAACTGCATGCCTAAACTCAATGCTTTGTGTTCAATTTAATCCCGGCCACAGGCAATTTCTTACAAACATCAGACTGGTGCCCTAGGGCCTGCGCTGTGAGATAATACTTCCTGCAGTCCAAGGCTGGCCAAAATGATTGTTGATGAAATGCCTGTTGTTCTGAGTGGTGTCTGCCCTACCAAAAATTGATAAGTGTTTATTTTGTCCTCATTAATAATGGACAAAAATTAAATGATCTTTTTTTTCCAAATCCTTCTGAAAATGTTAGTTTCTTTAACAGCTCAAGAAAGCAAACTTTTCTAATATAATGTAAATATTTTCTTAAGGAAATATGCAATCAAAAAGCTATTTATCACTTTTTAAACTGCAAATTTTGCAACCAGTACTTTTACACAGATGTATTCACTGCTTTTCAGCCAACTCTGAAGTAAACCATACTTGAAAGTTTCTTGAAACTCACCTCTCCATGAAGTCAACAGCTACTTCCTGTACTTGTGCAGTACTGTTTGTTTTTTTGTTTGTTATTCATAAATGTAATTATTCGTTTAAAACAAGATTTCTATGTATTTTAGGTTAAACCTGACTATCTTTTATCTTCATGTGACTCAACTTCACATGACAGGTCATTGTTAATATGTCTGTTTTGACTGTTTCATTCTGCAATGAAAAGATACCAACAAAGCTACTAAAAAATTATATTGACAGAAATCCTTTCCATCTCTCCCCTCCACAGAAGATAGCAAATTCAGTTAAAAAGTCAGTCTCTGAATGATTAACTATTCCTTCAACTCTCTGATTGACACATGCCATTGCATGGTACTTGGATATTAGAAAAGCCTTAAATATGAATGTTAATCCTTCTGAAGAACCCTCACTCCTTCATGGTAGAGGAAGCCTGAAGTCTTGAAACAAAGGCTGTCTGGAAATTTGAGAACTGCAGTGATTAACCAGTTTATGCTGACATATTTTTCTCTGTCACTCTCGATAGGTGAGAATAGGGACCCTATATTTTTATAATAATTTGCCACAATCATATTTTATGACATGAAGTATCTGAATCTTCTTTTTACTACTGTGAATCCTCTGAATCTTCTTTGTCTTAAAATAGCCTAGAGGTTGGTTACGTGTGGGCTACATTTGTCATGACTCTGTGAAGAACTGAAGAAAGTTCTCACTGACATCAGCTGCTCTAAGAAGTAGAAGGTTTGCAGGTGACCGAGGAGAAAACACGGAGGAAAAAAGGCAGGAAAGGCATAAACCACACATAAGTTACCTTTGCAAAAGGAAGTTGCCTGGCCCCACTTTATGCCAGCTGGCTGTAGGAAGGAAGGGAAGAGTAGAGCATGCTGCAAAGGACTGCAAAACATCCAAGTGCAGGAGCCATTTGAGGACATAATATCTGCTAGCTTTTTTAGCAGAGGCCAATGATTCTATGGACACCTAAATATTTTCCACTGTTGCTGTAGACCATTTTAGAAATGTCATATATGTAACTCACTTTATGTCATACACATGAGGTTAGAATTTTTTGGTCAGCTCTTGTGTACTCCTTATTTTAACTGTCTCCAAGAATCAGAGCACCAGCTGAAAGCCCATCAAGGTTTCCTGAGAAAGAAATATGCAATCTCTTCTCGCCATGCGCTTACTGAAACTACCACACAGATAACTGAGCCCCTAACTATATATGCCCAGCTCTAATGCAGTAATTGATTCTGTCATGTGCTGGGAAAACAAACAAATAATTGTTATGAAGTAGGCTTACTTTAAAGCTTTGGGCTACATATGCCATGCTTTAATGGTTTAGCTATGTGCAGAAAAAGAAAGAAAGAAAGAAAGAAAGAAAGAAAGAAAGAAAGAAAGAAAGAAAGAAAGAAAGAAAGAAAGAAAGAAAGAAAGAAAGAAAGAAAGAAAGAAAGAAAGAAAGAAAGAAAGAAAGAAAGAAAGAAAGAAAGAAAGAAAGAAAGAAAGAAAGCAAGCACAGAAGAGCTGTTAACAGCTTTACATCCTGATGCTAACATAGTTGGGATGGCAGTAACACAGGTAACAACTGCTAACTGGATTTAGATATGGGAAAAGTCAAGGAGACTGTGCTGGGATGACATGACCAACAAGATGCATTAGCATCTTATGTTGGCCATCTAAGTCAGAAATCAACAAATAGGGAAAACAACTGCCCGTTTACGGGAAAATCTGCCCAGGAGTCCAACACAGTGCAGTAGGAAAAACAGATATTTAATGAATCTGATCACTTGATTCCTCTCCAGAGGTTCATTCTAGATGGTATGTTGCTTGCAGAAACATGCTTTTGTAAATTACTTACATAAGTGATTAATTTAAGGCCCCTATTTGCAAGATGATCCTGCTATGTTTTACCCCTTGGCAAGGTCTTGCCTTTAGCAGAATAAGGAAGAGGTGCACATGCTAGTAAAAGTAAGTATTAAATGAAACACTACCAAAACGCAACTGATTCTCTCCCTCTCTTGCTGCACAGCATTTCCAAACTTACATTGGAAATGATTTTAAAGCCCACAAAAAAAAAAAAGAAGAAAAGAAGGCAGCAAAGGCGAAGGCGAAGAAGGTGAAGAAGGCAAAGAAGGCGAAGAAGAAGTTGAAGACAAAGGCAAAGAAAAAGAAGAAGGCAAAGACGAAGGCAAAGAAGAATAAGAAGACAAAGACAAAGAAGAAGGCGAAGATGAAGGCAAAGAAGAAGAAGACAAAGGCAAAGACGAAGGCAAAGACGAAGACAAAGACGAAGGCAAAGAAGAAGAAGAAGAAGAAGAAGAAGAAGAAGAAAAAGAAGAAGAAGAAGAAGAAGAAGAAGAAGAAGAAGAAGAAGAAGAAGAAAAAGAAGAAAAAGAAGAAGAAGAAGAAAAAGAAGAAGAAGAAGAAGAAGAAGAAGAAGAGGAAGAAGAAGAAGAAGAAGAAGAAGAACAAGAAGAAGAAGAAGAAGGAAAAGAAAAGCAGGTTTTATTGGCAGGAAAAGGAGGGTACATTCTTGTTGGGAATTGAGCATTTTTAATATTAACATTATTTTTAAAGTATTTTTAATTGAATTCAGAGTTTATTTTTTGTGTATTACTTCACAAAGAAATTTTTTGTCTGAAAAGCTTGTCATTTTGGAAAATCTCATCAAAAAAATACAAAAATGTTAGCTATTCCTACTTATTTTCATGCATTATAAATGGGTTTTATGCAAAGTGAGAGTACAAGCAGTTTTTTTTTATAATAACTTGGAGTTACTTGATGTATAGTATTTACTTGAAACATTAAATAGAAAGAAAATTAACACTGCCAGTTTTTCTGTAAAGGAGGAACATTTATCCAGAGAGTGCAGTAAAAGAGAGAGAATCCTTGCTGTCATTAGAAGTCTACCTGGACTTACCTTTTTCAGAGCCAAGTTTGACTTCATATAGAGCAGCTCCACAACATCGCATTAAATGATTTCATTTCACATCATTTTAACTTATTATTTTGGAACATAAACTATAACAAGATCTTTTTCCCTAACTAGGTATTTCTTGGGAATTTCCTCTTGTTTAATTGCTTCCATAAAAAGCAATTTAACCGCTAACGAACGACTTTTCCTTTGCCCTCTTTGACCTTCAAGGAAACAATCTAAACAATAGGGACTGTGGTTACTCATCAAAATAACAGCAGGAAAAATCAGTGTCTTCTGAGTACAGAAATGGAAACAGTAGCCTTTAGGAAGGAATGGGCTAGGAAGAAAAAAATGTTATTGAGTCACAGCACTCTGGGAGAGGTTGCAGTCTGTTGTTGCATAAGATGATCCACAGTGAAGACAGAAAGGACCAACTTGTAGCTCATGCAGGGGCAAAGAAGAGGAGCAATAAGATGTTAAGGCTATGTATAAACTGAGAAGCAGCTTCACTCTGTGTGTGTTCTCCAAGCATCCAGCTCCCCAGTCTTCCAGATATAGGTAACATGCCATGATTTCTTTCAAGCCTGTATGCCAATTTGCCTGCTACATTCACTCCACCAGCAGACTCAGTACAATTGTTCCATAAGCTATTTTACAACCAGGCTAGAGTGGCTGTGCCTCTGATATTAATTCTTCTTGAGCCAAGAAGAAAGACTCCACTTAGCAGAGTGTGTACATGGAAAAAAACAGAGAGCCCGCTTACGAGCACGAGTGCTGGAGCACAGCTGTGTTAACTGTTTTTGGCTCTGAACACATCTTGTGTAACATGCTACTTGATATTTTAAGGGAGCTAGTATATCACAGCACAAGCCACATCAGCTATAAGAGGGATTGCAATCAATTACGAAAGCATGATTTTCCTGATGAAATTTTATCCAACTCTTTTTCCTTTTTTATTGTTTTTTTTTTGACTTTTTTAAACACTTTTCAATTGTTTTTTACTCCTCTTCCAGCTGAAGGTAAGTGATTCAGTCAGGTACTGAATGAAGCCCCTGGCTGTTTTCTGCTAGCACTCTTTATCCATACTCCTTTCTAGGAATAAATTTTATGACTCCAGTTAGTTAACTGCTTTTTACTCCAACTGTATTAATGTACCTGACTGAGCTTTTATCCCAACAGAATGGCCAGTCTTATTGTACAGGAGAGATACTGTAGTATACACAGCTCAGCAGCGCAGACATAGTCTGTAAGTGAGACTATCCTAAAACAACCACTACAGCAGTGATTCCCAAGGAGTAGCTGGCTCTGCTGCTCATTACTTTCTCTTCAGCTATTTTAACAATAATGTTTGACAGACATTTTATCTAAAGTCACAGAAATACTGGACAGCTTCACAAAAGACTTCTCAAGAGATCAAAATATGCTTAATGAGTGTTCCTGAATGGAAGACAAATAGAAGTTCCTTCCTTCTCTTGTTTCAGCTATAAATAAGACTCCTGCTGTTCTCTCCAGTATCTCCTTCCAAATCACAAAAAAGCCTAATTATATGACAGGCTGTTGTATTCTTGGTTCCTTTGGCCAAGTTACAGCTGTATGGTAAATGAAGAGGGCTCTGTTCCTTTTCCACTTTTCATAGCTAATACTGACCAAAGAAAGAGCTGGTATCCTTGACCAGCAAATACACAAATCCATTTCCCTGATACTGAAGCTGAGGATTAAGTAAACTCTCTATGCATACCTGTGATTTATCCTTCCTAAGTAAGGAGCAGTGACAACACACATCTGAACAGTAGTTCATCCCTCTGTGGTATTCAGGATCCAGGGCTGTGGCAGAACTGCTGAATGACAACAAGCTGCTTGTCCGCTTTGTGACGTTGGGCATTCCAAACTTCTACCAAGCACAAGTTGTACAGCCTGTTTCATGGCATGTCATTACCATACTTTCAAGTTTCAGTCAAGCTGAATCACTGTTTATTTCAAAGCCAGAATGTTAATAGAAGCTCTAGTTTTGAAAACTATGAAAATATGTGGAGTTTTGCATGTGACCTCTTGGAGAGAATCAGTTTCCTCTTTAAAAAGCCAATGCAATGGCAAGAAGGATGAAAGGAAAATTTGTCTTGGGAATTTTATTTACACACCTTTCTCTAATCTTGGTAACAATAGTATAAATCTTCCATTTAGCTTTATATATATATAACATGTTTTTCTTGGTAGCAGTTTTTATTTCAAGACAGAAAATAGAGGAAAACCACCCATCTCAGCATCAGTAGTGTACTGCAGCTCATAACTGGCCGTTGCATCAATTAAAAGACAAAGCATTTTGTTGAAAGAGTAGATTGTAACCCTGACCTGATTTCTTAGTAAGACAGCTTTTACAGCTTTTGGAATGCTTGAATAACAAAAATCTTTTTGAAGAACAAAAGGTTCTTCAGAATTCTCTGTAAAATCTTTTGACCACAGAGGAGAGAAACTAAGGTTTCGTGGTCCATGATCAAGATAAGATGGGAGTCAATAGTTATACAAATTCATCAGTTTAAAATGGGGAACATCTCACTGGAGTGTACTCAGGTAGATGATCTTTTGCAAGGTCCATCCTACAATATATTTCTGTGATTTTAGATCTATTAAATAATTATTTACTGAAGAGGGGAAAAAATATTATGAAGACTGAGTACGTGTCCCTATCCTCTTCATGGCTCTCTTAGAAGTTATTGTCTTCCTGGTGTAAGTGCTGTTCTGAAGAGCCAGTGGTCATTTCTATGACCAATAACACCTGCTGGTATTGGTTTTGTTCCCATCTCAGCATGGAAGCTGCTGCTCGCTTGTGGCGCTGGCATAATTCCAGATTCTTGTGCTTATTATCAGTTAGTTTAATTGCTGTTCATAGCTGAGATCAGCAAGAATTCTTTTTTCTTTAGAGCCTGCTGGCAAATTTTTGTTATTATCACTTCCTATTGAAGCAGTTACAAAATACATATGCCCCACAAAAACTCTATTATAGTGAATGATAATGGAAAAAAAAAAAACAGAAAAATCTTGGGATTTAACCCCACCCAGTTTAGATTTGGACTGCATTGGCATAGTAATGAAGATAATTATGTTTGCATCTTTCTATATGCACCAGTCTCTAGCAATTAATGAAGCTCAAAGAGAGAAGCCAAAGTAGAGCAGCAGTACTGTTCCATCAGAGTGGAAGAAAGTCTACCAGGGCAAGAATGAAGAGAGCTGTGTTGTGTTCCTTACTCCACTGCTCACTTGCTGTAGTGACCTGGGTCAAGTTATGCCTATGCTTTAACTTCTCCATGCCTGTAGCAAAAAGCAGGCCTATGTGTTCCACTTCTGCTTCCAGGGAGACGGGAACATGGAAATTTAATTATACCACCAACACTGCTTCAGCAGAGCCACAACCTCTTGAGAATTCACCCTCTCCACTTTGAGGCACATACTCTTACATACAAATCAATGCATTTTTTACAAGCCTTCCCATAAACACAGCTGTAATTCCAGAGTTTGATAACACTCAGGTGTTTGAAAAGCTCAGGTTCTTTCCTCTTCTAATGGGAATATATCTTACACATTTAAGGTTGAAGGTTATGTCTTAAGACTTCTGCTAGCTTCTTCTCCATTTTTTACTTCCCTTCAGGTCTCCTTGTACATACGTACCTTTATATTTTGCTTATCCCCATCAATGGTTTCTGAATAAGGGTACGTAAACATTATTTAGTCTTTGTAAGTAAGGGAATGATTGCCATCTTAACAGCAAGAGACTGTCAGGAATGCTGACAGGTATATCTGATTGTAAAGACTCACCTGTCTTAAAGAAAAGATTGAGAGGGAGGAAAAGCAGTTTCAGCCATAGTTTCTAAAACTCGGCCTCCTCAGACAAAGATATTTAAGTGTAGCTGGTTATGCACAGAGTATGAGAATGCTACTCCAATTTGTGAATGGAGTTTATCTACAACAGACAAAATCAAAACAGCTGAACTTGGAGGAGCCTAGACAAAAGGATCACAGCCATACTGACAGCTATTCCTCAGATCTCCCTAAAATTGGTATCTGAACCAAACTATGGCATATAATTGTTACACATTGTCAGAATGTGTGTTTCTAATAAGTATTTCTTCCCTGTTGTAAAGAATTTGTTTGCCTGAAGCCCCCATTTTTTCTATTTGGAGGATTCAGGTTTGCAATAGAAGACAGAGCTTGAAAACTCAAGTTTATGTATTTTTTATCTATGTTTTAGCACCCTTATCCCTCCCGTCATCCTGCAGCTCTCCGCTCATTCCATCAGATACTTCATTTTGACTAAAAGCACAGGCAATGAGAACATGTGGAGGAGGCAACATCTCTATTAGCCAATTTCATTCCTTCAGCTGCTCCTAAAAGCCAACAAGGGAAATCTGAGAGCCATCAGAGTTAATGTCTTATATTAGTATTGTTAAAGTTGCTAGGCTGCTGTTTACAAAGTGTTTTGAGAGCCCCAAATTTATATGTCATGCTCCCATGAGAGTACAGGGTAAATAGTAAATACAGTTGTGCTACTTTTCCACCAAATCCTGTGATTCTGCCAAAAATTAACATGATTTTCAAAGGAGTTCTTGTTTCATACTAGGGAACTCCAGAAAAGGATTTTTTGCGAGGTACAAAAGCTAATGTTTATTTTACTATTATCATCTGTATTTTTCTAGTAATGGAGTTAAAGTATATGTAGAACTCTCATCCAATTAGACTTATAAGTGAGACAGTAAGAAAAGACAATAAGAATCTTTTCTAGTGTTACCAGATAATGGAAATACCTACCATGAAGAATGCTGTGTTGTTTCCACTTTAAACCACATACCTTTGTCAATACTGCAGACACTCCAAGATCAGTCATCTTTTCCATATCATTTCCATAAAGAGATAAATCTAAATCTGCTCTCTGTATCTGACTTCAGCATATACTGGTCTTCTGAAGAAATTATTATTTGTATGGTGTATACGATTTACGTGGTAAAGGTTTGGTAGCAGCGGGACCACAGCGGTGGCTTCTGTGAGAAGATTCCAGAAGCTGCCCCATGTCAGATAAGAGCCAGCTCCAGTCAGTTCCAAAAGGGACCCGCCGCTGGCCAGACCTGAACCAATGAGC
>VXAL01002500.1:64146-101173 GCA_013399475.1 Chauna torquata
TCTTGAAGAGCTGCAGCCTGTGGGAAGCCCACGCAGGACCCGTTTGGGAAGGACGGCATCCCATGGGAGGGACCGCATGCTGGAGCAGGGGCAGAGTGACCACGAAGGAGCGGCGGAGATGAAGCGATATGGGCTGACCGCAGCCCCCATTCCCTGTTCCCCTGTGCCACTCGCGGGGAGGAGGTAGAAGAGGGTGGGTGGGGGGAAGGTGTTTTTAGTTTGCTTTTTAGTTTCTCACTGCTCCAGTCTGCTAGTGATAGTAATAAATTGTACTGATCTCCCTATGTTGAGTCTGTTTTGCCCGTGAGCAACTTTCTTGTCCTTATCTCAGCCCCTGAGCCCTTTTCCATCGTATTTTCTTCTCCTGTTCCTTTGAAGAGGGGGAGTAAGCGAGCAGTTGTGGTGCAGTTCCACTGCTCAGCTGGGTAAAACCACCACATATGGCTTTGGCAGATAGCCTATTATCTCCATTCCTGTTACTTCAGCTTTTTTTCCTGTGTCTGAATGAGGTGTTTCAGGTAGTTTACAAGGTTAGACCTTGCTCTTCGCTGTTAGTATATTGGCAACAGAAACAGAATTTTTAAGTAAAGTTCCTGCCATGCCCAAGAAAGCTTTCACAATTAGCACACAAGCTGTTGGTGTTGCATATCCACCAGGCAGAAGCAAGGACCAGCATAACACTTTAAAGGTCTGCTTTCCTCTCTCCGTCTTTCACATTCATCTTAAATCATCTTCTCCTCCTTTGTCACCAGGCTTTTCAGGTGCAGTCTAGTGGGATCCTAGCTTCAATATTCATGGTGTGCAAGTCTTAAAGGAAATTATAAGTCACTTGGTATCACCAATAACCAGCAGTCTCAGAAGATGGTGGAGTGACAGCCCAGTCACAGTGGTAAAGACTGAATGAATATAAGGCCATTATTGTCCTCTGTGGCACTATGCAAAGCCATCTGCACCCTTGAGAGTATGAAAGAGTGATGTCCTCTGCCATAAAGTGCATTGGTGATCTTGATAAATTATCACATTATAGAAAAAAAGCTAAGTGCATACCTTCATTCCACTGGGCCAGATGTGGCTGATAAAATGGAACTGCCAGACTTGAAAAATAATATTAAAGATCCCAGGTCCCTGCAGATAGAGAGCTAGGTAATCTAATTTTCCACACCAAACAATGACTAGCACCACATGTCTCAAATATGGTATCAGGAATTAACGGTATTAGCTACTGACGAAGGTTTATTCCTAATACAAAGTAATTCATTATCTTATGTTCTGACTCATGACAATTTACACTGTCATATAAACTTGACCCTCATTCAGAGATAGCTCAGGTGTCTCTACCATATAGAACATAAAGGGTAAAGTTATGAATGCATGAGGGGAGAGGATAACAGTGGTCTCGTGAAAATAACAAAGTGGCCAAGTACATCTTCTGGTAGCCTAACCAAAAATATAAAAAAAAACAGAAGCAGCCTAAAGAACACAAACCATGATTAGCTCAACTGGTCCAGAAAAACGGTAACTACTGGTCACAGAAACTCAGCAAGAATCATTTTGCATGAAGTGTCTAAGTGGGTGATTATGTATATTTATTCAAAGATAGCAATGCAAAGATTATGTTAAAAATATATGTTAAGAGATAGTAAACATCAAAAAACATAAAACTAAAGAGAATTTTGCTTCTTTAGACACATATTCAAATGTAACCAGCAGGCAAATAGAAGTGTTTTCAGAGATATTTCTGCCTGAATGGCACAGCCAGATGTGACCAATTAACACAGAAACTTTTAGCTCTGGAAAAAAAAAAAAAAAGAATATTTTTTCCTTTGTTTTAATATTTTGAACATAACATTTATTATAGAAGTCTAAAAAGACCTTAAGTCTTCATGTTTTGATAAGAAAGAAACCAGAGCACAGATGACTACTGCTGCCACTCACAAACTGACACTGCTTCATATGCGGTGCTTTCAGCAGGACATTCACAGATTAGACTCATGCAAAATTCCTATTCAGCATTCATCATCATCTCTAGTCAGAGTAAACCATAACAATGAGATTATTTGGTTTGTTCCTGTATTTGGCCAGCTACTGATATAGGCTCATCTTTCTGTTAAAATGTACTCTATTAGAGAAACCTATTACAGAGGATGAAAACAAAGTAAGATGCTTCCGAAATATTTCTTTCTTTCTTCTTCTCTGATTGAGCAAAATTTTCCCATAAATATTTCACATTTAAGAGCAGATATCTTCAGTTCTGATTAACATTAAGGTGATTCTCTTGCATAAAATCTGTTGTGTTATTGCAGAAACAGTACATGGTCCTTGTAATCAAAGACTGTTGTACAACAGTGTATTCAGCACATGTATTTACAGTTTTACACCTATGACTGACAAAAATCAATAATCACACCAAAGAAGAAGTTACAAATCTTAATAGCACAACATGCTGGTATAGTTTGCTAGTAAAGTTTCTTCCTAACCTCTATCAATGTGAAGGTAAGATATCCTGAAGCACTCCAGGGCAGAACTCAAGTTGGTTGCGACACTTCAACTTTGGTCTTTAACAAATTTTTAAATGTTTGGGCCATTTATACCCTCTCACTGTGATTTTCCATAATGAGATATGTCCCTTTTAACTTGAAAATAAACCCTACTGTTATGTGCAAACTTCTTTTGTTCTTCCTTACTAAATTTTTTGCCATATGATCTTCCTGGAGATTGTGCCTAGTGGGTGTCATTCGCTAAAGGAAGCTATAACCCAAAAACATAGAAGGCCCTTGAATTCACATTACACAGGACTTGAGAGGAACTGACAAGGAGCTAAGCAGGAAAGATTTAACACAGAGCAGCCAGCACACCTCAGCCTCACTTGCCCTCTGCAGTACAGTGGGGCTGGTTTCTAAATAGCCTTTTCTGTCCTCTTGTCCTTCAGGTGTCTGTTAGCCCATCCTGAGCCTGAATCTCAAAGTAACTTTTTTTTTGACTTTGCTTGACATCACACAGCTCTCTCTGGAAGATTTGACCTCCTCTTCTCCATAGTGTGTTGCTCCCAGCCTCCTTTCCAGGATCTCAAAGCCCCTAAAGGTGGAGTGCTCTGCATGGAAAGGTCAACACCAACATTAAACTGTGGACACTGCTCAAGAATGTACAGAGCTGGACAGCTGCCAGAACTCAGCATTTGTAATATGGATCTAAAGTAGTAGCAAGACATTGTCTAAATCAGCAGGCAGTCTGGATATCTATCTATATAAATACAGCTTACATATTTTTGTTAGTAGCTTTAAAGATAGCCAAAGTATCACTGATTTGCTGTACACACCCCCAGAAAATGACTAAAAATAGGCAGCTTACGTAACCATGCCTCAAATCAATTACTGGCATTCTTTCAGGCTGCATTTAATTATGCTTTCCTAAGATATCAAATGGAAAAAGACACACCACATCACAGCTACTGAAGGGCAGGTGCTTAGCATCACTAAGACTGGTTAAGTCCTTGGTATCGGGCTCTTTCTTTCCTTAAAAGAGGGTGCCCAACCAGGGTTGCTTTCGATCTCCAGCTCTGAAGGACAACCTGGACCTTGCTTAGTATCTATCTTTGGTCCTCTCTTTGCAGGAAGAACAAGCAGGATTTCTTCAGAAAGTTCATATTGCTTTTCCACTACCTGCCTTGATGCTTACAGTCCTGAAATTCTCCCTGATCAAATTTTATGATTTCTTCCTAGCAAAGCAACTATTTTAAGCATGTTCAGACATCTCCACATGTAAGGTTACAAGACCTTTTTTTGGCTTTGGAGCGTTAGAAGGATTATTTAAAATGTTTGAACTGTGTCTTAATAAACCCAAATTTATTTATTTATTTATTTATTATTCATGAACCAATGAGGGAGGGAAACATCTCTATGCAATACTTGGATAATTCTGGAGCACTTTTTCCATGAACAATTGATACCACTACAATAACTAATTCTACCACCTTTACTCACTATGAATGGTATCAACTAGGAGTGAGGAAAAAGTGAGGAGGGAGAGCAGACTGCAGCCTTTAGTGTACATGTTTACAGGTGAATTCAGGCTGTAAAGAGTTTGAAGATGATGTTTTATTTTTAGAATATCAAAAATATCTGTGGAAGCTTGATCCAGAACTCATTTTTCTTTCCTCTGGCATACACTTTGCTTTTGAGAATTTTAAGTTAGCTCAGCACAAAAAAATATCAGTTTTCCTTTACTTGTTTGATCTTCAGCTTCAATTGAGCTTCCCATCCTTTGTGATTTAATTTTATCTAATCCTTGATCCTACTGTGCTATCAACAGAATTGACACTAAGTACAGCTTACCTCTTAGAAAAAAAAAAAAAAAAACCTCTGCTTTTACTTGTGTGGAAATTGTCCAAGACTCTTCACAATAGCACAGAAGAAGCACATTCATATAAAATCAAAGATATAGTCAAAACGGAAGTAGAAGACCACCAATGATTGTTTGGTAACTAGTAAATGTCAATAGTTCTGTTATCAGGAGGTCATTAAAAGCATTATTCCCTCTTCTGAAATGTTTTGTTTAGAGAAGAGAAGAAAAAATGTAACATTCAAGAATTTGAAAGACCAAGGGAAACAATGAACTGGGCATAGCATAATGTAGGAAAATAGCTTACAATTGCAAAAACAAAACAAAACAAAAAAAGAAAGAAAATCTGTTTCTGACCTGCAAGTCCTCTGCAATTTCAATTGCCCTTTGCAGAACTACAAACTGATAAGTACTGGATTACTTAGTTGGTTTTTTTTTTGTTGTTTGTTTGTTTTGTTTTTTTTTTGATGTGAGTAAAAGTCAAGTCTGAGGGTGAAATTAGAATTCACTTTACTTTGTCAGTTTTGAATTTCTGCAAGACTGAAAAGCTCATTAAATTTCCACTGAGTATGGAGATACTTCTTTTCTACTAGGTACTTACTAGTTTCAGTATAATCATGACTTCTTATTTGTAGAAAAGATTGCTCTAAGACTTTAGAAAACATGCAAACAAAGCAAAGAATCAAGTCAACAAAGGACAGGGCAAATATATTTCCAAAATGAATGTATCTTATTATTCATTTATTTCAAGGTCCAAAGTCACTGAGGCAGTGAAAATACCCAGAGATGTGGTAAAAGAGAGGCAGGGATGGTAGTGGCAGTTTGTGTCCGGAAATCTAAGGAAGATGGCAAAATCAGTAAATATTATAAGGCTTCCCCTGCAAAATATCCTTTGGTTCACTCTACAGCCAAAGGGAAGAAGAATAAATTGTTCAACCTGAAAATGAACAAATCTGAAGTCCATTAGCTGATTATCTCTGGTTTCTGCAATCATAGAGATGGATTATTGACTTATTCAGGTTATCTTTGACCCTTTATCCAAGTCAGGATGCCCCTGTTTTCCAAAACCTTCATAGACCACCGTTTTTTAACATATTGATGTATTAATGTTTTAACCCTACTGAAAAAGCAAAAATCTCGTCAGCTTGACAAAAGTGGAGTTCTTCACCATTCCCTCAACAGATTTATGAACAGAGCAGAAACCACCATCTTCCCAAAGCCTAAGAAGTTTCTTTTTGATGTTTTTGCAGGTCTTTTTCACTCTCTCCCAGCGATCACATAAACACTGGGGGCCTAGTGTTTCCCATACTTGGCGTACTTCCCCAGCCCCTCTGGAAAACAGGCTGCCTCTGGTGGTATTAAGCACACTGCTGTGTACATTGGGTGATCCAGAGAAGCCGTTCAGATGTCAGGGCACTGAAAGAGTCACTGAGGGTGTTGGTGGTCTCCCTGTGCTGTCTGACTGTAAGGGGACAGTAGAGCAACTGGGAACCTAACCCATACTGCTTGATTAGGCTCTTGCAGCATAGGAGGATCAATCTGGGCCTGGGTCTTCCCTGTTCCCCTGAGGTCATCACCTCTCAAATCTTACACTGTTGCTTTGTTTTCTCATTATCATCAGGCTCATTTTCCACTTATCAATTTTATCCAGTTCCAGTGATTTTTTTGTGTGTTTTTTTTTTTCTGCTTTATTAAGAGGTGTCTTTGTGGAGGCTTGATAGCTAACCCATAGAGCCAGAAGCTGTAAAGACTAAAAGTGTCTTTCTAACAGGAAGAAAGAAAGTGTGAGCTTCAAAATATTAAGTCTGGTTTTGCTTGTTATAATGCTTATGACTATAAACAACTGAGACAGATCCATCAAACAGCTTAAATAAAATGTTATCTTATGACTTTATTGTTAAATCATGCATTAAACTAAAAAGGTATCCAAGATGAAGGTAATAATGAAGGATGTAACAAGTACAGTGTGCAGAAATGAACACCAACATTCACTACTCTAAAATAGTACTGGAGAGCTCTAATAGCCACAACCAACAAGTTTCAAAATTATTTGATCACAAGAGGTCTGGACAAACATCATAATTAATTAATCAGTGCAGTCTTTTCTATTTATATATTACAATATAATTATATTTATATTGAATTTCAAAATAAGGGAATAGGTCTTGGTTCACTGAACTGAAGGATTCATGCCATTTTAAAGACAAGCAAGTAATGACTTAAACTGTAGAGTGTTTTGGAGACGCGGGGTTGGAAGACAGGTTAGGGGATAAAATATTGCTGAACAATGTTTGGGGATTTCTCTAAAAATATGTTCATGCTTAAATGAAGGTCAACTGCAGCCTGCAAATGATTTTCTACACTAACCTATTGCCAAATCCCAAGTGAAGATTGTAATCCTAATTTCATTTTCCACTTTGAGATTTTACCTAAACATGGTGACTAACACATCTTGATAAAAAGAAGAAAAATATGAAAACCAGGTGTTTACTTTGCAAACAAAGATGCTATCCCTGTTTTTTTTACCTTTCATTCTTTCTTTGTAGTGCTATAACACTTAAAGGTTCTCAGCCAGCTCCAATGTGCCCTTGCTGTTAGAAAGATAATGCTGTATTCTGACAGAAGAGATATACCAAATAGGAAGAAGAAAGGATGAAAATCATGTTTCCATGGTTAATACAAGGATTTATGCAGATTAGAACGTATTTCTTCCAAGTCGCATCCAACCCACAGGGCTTTACATGTTTGTACAAATACACAGAAATGCTCACTCACAAATTATTCCAGGCTTCTGCTAGGTTCTGAATCATAGAATCATGGAATCATTTAGTTTGGAAAAGACCTCCAAGATCATCTAGTCCAACCATTAACCTAGCACTGCCAAGTCTACCACTAAACCATATCACTTAGCACCATATCTACACATCTTTTGAGTACCTCCAGGGATGGTGATTCAGCTACTTTCCTGGGCAGCCTGTTCCAATACTTCACAACTCTTTCAGTGAAGAAATTTTTCCTTATATCCAACCTAAACCTCCCCTGGCACAACTTGAGGCCATTTCCTCTTGTCTTATTGCTTGTTGTTTGGGAGAAGAGACTGACCACCACCTCACTACAGCCTTCTTTGACATAGTTTTATAAAGCTGTAACATCTCCCTTGAGCCTCCTTTTCTCCAGGCTAAACAACCCCAGCTCCCTCAGCCACTCCTCATAAGACTTGTTCTCCAGACCCTTCACCAGCTTTGTTGCCCTTCTTTGGACACGCTCCAGCACCTCAATGTCCTTCTTGTAGTGAGGGGCCCAAAACTGAGCACAGTACTCAAGGTGCAGCCTCACCAGAGCTGAGTACAAGGATACAGTCACTTCCCTAGTCCTGCTGGCCATACTATTTCTGATACAAGCCAGGATGCTGTTGGCCTTCTTGGCCACCTGGGCACACTGCTGGCTCACATTCATCCAGCTATCGACCAGTACCCCCAGGTCCTTTTCTGCCAGGCAGCTTTCCAGCCGCTCTTCCCCCAGCCTGTAGCGCTGCATGGGCTTGTTGTGCCCCAGGTGCAGGACCCAGCACTTGGCCTTGTTGAACCTCACACAGTTGGCCTCAGCTCATCGGTCCAGCCTATCCAGATCCTTCTGCAGAGCCTTCCTACCCTCGAGCAGATCAACACTCCCTCCCAACTTGGTGTCATCTGCAAACTTACTGAGGGTGCACTCGATCCCCTCGTCCAGATCACTGATAAAGACGTCAAAGAGAACTGGCCCCAGTACTGAGCCCTTGGGGACACCACTGGTGACCGTCCTCCAATTGGATTTAACTCCATTCACCACGACTCTTTGGGCCCGGCCACCCAGCCAGTTTTTAATGTAGTGGAGCGTACGCCTGTCCAAGCCATGAGCAGCCAGCTTCTCCAGGAGAATGCTGTGGGAAACAGTGTCAAAAGCCTTACTGAAGTCTAGGCAGACAACATCCACAGCCTTCCCCTCATCCACTGAGCACGTAACCTTGTCGTAGGAGGAGATCAGGTTCGTCAAGCAGGACTTGCCTTTCATAAACCCATGCTGACTGGGCCTGATCACTTGGTTGCCCTGTAAGTGCTGTGTGATGGCACTCAAGATGATCTGCTACATGAGCTTCCCCAGCACCAAAGTCAGGTTGACAGACCTGTAGTTCTGCAGGTCCTCCTTCTGGCCCTTTTTGTAGATGGGCATCACATTTGCTAGCCTCCAGTCAACTGGGACCTCCCCTGATAGCCAGGACTGCTGATAAATGATGAGAAGAATAGCAATTTCAATTTTTTTAGCCAGACTGATTTTTAATTTTCCAGTCAGCAAAAGGCAGAATGTGCCCTCCTTCCCATCAATTCTGGTATATTAAAAAGGTGAAAGTAGCTCTTTAAAAATCATTGCAACTTCATTGTATTTCAAAAAGAGGCTCTTGAGTTCTAAGCCTGTCTTGTAAATATGCTAATATCTATGCAGTACAAGAAATAGGTAGTAATGTTCATTTCATGAAGGTCTGTCTATTCATTGCGCAAGAAATGAGACCAGGACTGAAAAATGTGTTTTGTCAGCAAGGGAGAAAAAGCCTTCAAATGAACCCCCAAATACAAAAAGTCCCTCTAGGGAAGTAAGGAGAGAAGAAACAAGCAGCACTTAATGCACTTTGCGAAGAGATTTTCCACTATGTGAAAAGATCTGGATTTTCCTGTGATGTGCTCTGAGAAGGCATGCAAGGGTCTTATAGTTCTCCCAGGGAAACTACTTGAGCTCAAAAGCTGCTGCAAAAAGCTATGGGAGCTGGTCTTTCTCCTAGGACTGAGAGCTTCACTGGAACCTGAGTATTGCAATCTGATTTGAAGAGCTAATGGCTAAGAATGTCAGAGCAAGAGAGGAAATTCTCAAATGGGCTTTCAACATGACAGTCATACAAGTGCTGGGAGTATAGAAATGCCCTTGGTGCCTCAGCACAGGCCAGCACAACAGCACGAGACCCCAGACAGAAGAGTCTGTGCCTTCAGATCTTTAAGAAGTGAATCAAAGGCATAAACTTCTGTTTTAGAATTTATAACTTATCAAATTAGAATGATTGGACATGTGTTTTATCACCCTTTCTACAACTCAACAATTAGTATAAAACACAAACGAGCAAGAAAAACTAATCTGTGTTTCATAACAGAGGTGTGTCAGGGCCAGTCCAGCCTGGTAGTGCCCTCAGAGCCTTGACATGAACTAGCCAAGCAAGACAGCAACTTACCTTCTCCATCCTGTTACTTCTTGTTCATATAATTGACCTTCTTGTTGCTTTCTTTTGTAACTATTTTAGTATTTCAGAATTTTTAGACAGGTCTTTCATTCATACAGGAATGGGTAATGTTAAATGCATATTCTGCCCTACAAAGTATCTATTATTGCCTTACATATAATCATTTTACTAGGTATTTGAGAGCACACTCCACTCGGATTTCAAAATGATACTTCATATGGCTAACACTCAATGAAAATCACATGGATGAAAGCTAGGAGGCAAATTTTGCAATTGTGAAGGAGAGTATTGTTACTGTTCTAAGAAAAGAGTTTGAGGAATTTTCAGGAAAAAAAAATCAAAATCTTCCATTTGGGAGAGATAACTTAGGTGAAAAAGAAACAGAATATGAGGAAATTGTCTTGGTTCAGATGTTATTATTCCAGATTTGCAGGTATCAGCAGATTGGCTATAGAACTGATCTTCCAGGGAAAGAGACTTTTTGTCTTTTTTTATATTTAAATGAGCAACAACAAGAAGATACACTGGATATTCAGAGATTATTATATTACAGGTGCATAGCATGTATTCACTGTACAAACTGGAGTGAAAGAGTGCTCATTCACAATTCACTTAGTCTAAGTGAGGTTGATGATCATTCTCTTTCAGAAGATAATTCAAGGAAATGGAGTTTAGGAGACAAAAAACTCTTATGTCTCTTAGCTAGATGCTCTCTTTTCCTTAGCACTGGAACTCAATTAGAGTTCCAACATCAAACTGTGGATGGAATAAGTATGACTTGGGAAACTGAGGACTGAGCAAAGTGATCTCTAATGATAAACAGGAACTGAGAAGTAGATGCATGAAGGGATGTAGGCACTTATACCTTTCCATCTGCTGTTTCCATGCTGCATTTTAAAACAGCAGTGTTACTTAGCACAGCACTGCATGTTCACGTAACTTTTACAGAAGTGCATCGACATTTAGTGAAACAAGGACTAATGTTTTCCCTTCCCAAACAGCTGTTCATTTATCTGACTAAAGCATGATGTTACTTATTCCTTGCAACACAATAAAGCTGTATTTCCTTATACAAAATAAAACGATTTCAACAAGGAAAACCAGGGCAGAAATAGCTCCATGTAGACATGTGCATAGGATACTCTAGGAAGTACACAACTTTAGGCTAAACTTCATTACACAGGGATAGAGTCCACCGATGCTCTTTGAGTTGTAAGTTTGTTTGACTATTTAGAAGCTACCAGGGGCATAACATCTTGCTCTGAAGAAAGAAGGAAGGAAGAAAAGTATTTAAAGGAAGAAAAAAGTATTCAAAGGAAGGAAAGTATTTAAAAATTTTGCATGGGATTCATCTTACCTAATATATGGTAGCTAGAAGGCTGGGAGATACATCTGAGGCATCCACTCAGTTTCATAAGGGTTAAAACATATTCTAGACTTGCTGTCTATTTGCTATCTGTGTCTCCATCAGCTCCAAAGCATTCCAGACCACTATTTAGATATTCCCTCTCTTTCCATCTTTTATTTCCCTTTATTCTTTTCTTTCATTTTTACTAAAATTATAAAATCTTGCTTCTGTTATGTAGTCAAAATGACTGGTCATTCATCTTGCTGTATTCCTCTAATTTTCTTTTGAGAAGGATATTTTTGGTGAAGCGCCTATTTCTGACTCAGATCTCACTTAACAGTAGCTGATATGAACCATATTATGTAGCAACCTAGTTTAGACTTGCAGGATAGTCATACCTTCTGTCCCACATTTACTTCTACTTCACAAACTTATAAAAATACCTCTGTCATTGACTTTGGAATGTTTCCAAGAACATAACCCAACTTTCTCTAGCCTATTAATATGTTTTAGAAGGTCATTTCTTCCAGTGCTGCCTTTTAAAAATTTATGATGATTACTGTGTGCTTAATTCCTTGGTTTCAGCTTCAGTTTTTTTAGACTCAGTCATTGCAATGAAAACAATCGTACAGCGTATAAGCATTGGTTAGCTATATCTGAATGTGTGGAAATTAATATTTTTGTGGTTTAAATCACACTTTTGCAGTCTTTCTTTCACATAATTCAGAGCTGGAGTGCATACCTACATGTTGCTGTATGGCTGTAGGCCAGTGTCTACTGCTGTGTATTTCCACACCATGGCCCTTAAGGACAAATCACAGTCTGCCACAGGTCCAAGATAGAAAGGGAAAGTTTCTCCCACATTGCAAGATAACAGCACAATTGGTAAGCATTGCGGGAGAAGCCACAATGAACTCTTCTCCTTTATGGAAAATTAGCAATTCACTTGTAAACAGATGATCTGTGGAAACATGTAGGGCAGATACAGCTTCCTTGTAGCACTGTGGGCAGAAGCTCCAGAGAAGAAAGCTCTCCATTACAAAAACTGCAACATCTTTGTTCATTGTTCTAGGGAGCATTTTTTCCTTCCTTTAGTATGCTACCGGAGTATATGCTAAGAAGTTGCCAATGGCCTAATCACGTATGTTAATTAGCAATCCCATGTCACACTTCACATTTGTAAGAACAAATTCATTCAGAAACTCCAGTTCCACCTGCATTTTTGAATGCTGAATGGATCATTCTGCTCTTGCTTTCTACACCACTCTGTGGCCATAAAAGATAAGTCTGGGCAAAGTGACTAATGCACATATAACCTGAAAGGTGGCTTTGAAATCCATCAACATGAGAGCTGCTGCAAATCTGTAATGTGGTACAATTAATTCCTTCCTGATTTGGAGACTGCTTGGTTTTAAGGTCAGTGTGGTTTTGACTCATCCGTAAACATGCCAAGTGAAAAAGGCAGCTGAGATATAAATCACTCAATAATTTCTGAAGTTATGCAAAGTGGAGTGAGATTTTTCCCTAGCTCTACTGCCGGTATCAACACAACTTCTGTAGAGGTCCGACAATCATTTCTGCCCTCTACCTGTCAGACTTCTGCTGCGTGTTAGCTGGTTTCTGTCAGATGTTTTAATGAATGTCTGCACTGTTTCCTTCTACATGTCTTTTGTCCAGACATCATAAAAAATTAAACTTTGGCTTTCTATTTTGTTTTTTGTTTTTTTTTTAATCAATTTGATGACCACTCAAATATTTAATTTAATTTGCACTGCTATGTCAATGTCATAGACCTTTATCTGGTGTCATACATAGACAGCATTAATCAAGGTCCAGCGAGAAGTGTGATTTTAAGGAATGTAAAGCCTGATCAGACAGTTGTTGACTTGGCCAGGACTTGTGATTTTGGATACCTAAATTTTGGAGTATATCTCAAAGTGTGCCTTAAGGCTGCTGGTTTTCAGAATGTGGACGCTTTGCCCCTTCTAAAAATGAAATTCTTTGCTTTAGGAAAAAAAAAAAAAAAATCGTTTGAAAGTCTAACTTGTGCAGTCCTCTGGATTTACTACTAATTTGTGAATGAACAGTATGTGTACACAAGCAAATGTAGAATGTCCGCTTTATTGTGTTGGCTGATATTTTTCATTTAACATTAAAAATACTAAATTACAGCAGTAGGTGTGGAAGACTCAAGTGAGAATTTTTCGTAGGAAATGAGCATTACACACAGAGATTCAGTGCTATAGAGTACAGCACAGTGGCCACTGGCATTTCTGCAAGTTGAATGCCAATGACCAGCCCCTGGCATTCTTGTGGTGCTGGTGATGGGACATTTCTAGAACCAGCTTTTGCAGAGCACTTACAGGTAAGCCAGGACATGAAGTCTTCGTTGTGTAAACTACTCATCTGACTTCTCACTGGAAACCTACCAAACAGAGTTGCAGGTCTGAAGGGGACAAACCCAGCTGGGGAAACTATCTTACATAAATAAAGGAAACAATACACCTTACTCACAAAAGTAGAAAATCTGCTGGTAGGGCTTTAATGCTTACAGTGGTTGCCCATCCTAGCTTAGACTATCAAAATGACAGTCATTATTTCCCTGTTTTTGTTGTTGTTTTTGTTTGTTTGTTTTAATTTCAGTTTTCCCCTTTGCTCCTTTCTGGGGAACAGTTCCACTTTTTTCAGTAGCTCTTTGTAAAGACCACTCATAATTATGTTGAAGCAAATTATGTCAGAAGCAGTGAAGGCTCCTGACAAAATAAGGGTTCTATGTGCAGAACTAGACTGTGTAAGAAAAGAAAACCTCTATTTAATGGGAGGGAAGGGGGACCGGGGAAAAGATTTCAAGATATATGCTGCCTTCATACCAGAATTAAATTTGAAATTGGAAACAATTTTGATAACTTCATACAAGTGCTATTTTCCTTGTTATTAAGCCCTTTATCTTACCTGTAGACAGCCCCAGGTCAAAATCCCTACTCTACTGGTTTGGATCTCTGCTAAAGATCAAGCATTTTTCATAAACCAGAATGAATACATCTCACCACAAAGTAAATTTTGCCCCAGCCCAGAAATTTCACCCTGGATCAGAGGAAATCCTTGTCAAAAACAAGCCTTTCCCACAAAATATCATTTTTTTCCGGCTTACCAGCAGTCGCAAAAAAAGTAACTTCCTCCAAAAATCCTAACTAGCCGTATGCAAAAACTAATTTTTTACTTTTAGTCCTGGTCTGGTACTGCATTCAGTCCTTAATGAGATAACACACTAGACTCCCAGAGAATTCTCCTTCGTATTCTCTCTGAGAAGCATGAACTAGCACCTGGACAGTAATGATATCATAAAGTAGGGAAGGGATAATGTGGTATTTAAGGAGACTATTAAAAAAAAATAAAAAAGAAAAAACTGAAAACTTTTTTTCTGATATTTTCTAAAGAAAATATTATACTTCACCAAAAGGAAAATAAAGTCAATAATATATGAAGTATTGAATATGCATTCCTCTGGACTTTAAGGTGAGTTAAATCTTAGTCTTCACCTGCTTGAGGGTGTTAATTTCATTTTTCTAAATTATTAATTTAGAGGAAAGGAGATAGATCATGTTTGACTGGATATATCAAATTCATTCTAGCATCCGGGTTTGTCTCCTTTGTGTTTTATGTCCCCACATTAGTAATTATTAGTCACTTTTGCAAAGTCTTGCCAGCACTCTAAATGCATCATACACACTAGGGAGAACAATTCCAATGATTAGGGAAACAGAAGCATTAATAAAAAAAAAAAGATTCATGCAGTGCAGCTGCAGAGACAAGGTCATGGAGACAGAGTGATGCTCTCCTTTCATTGAAGGGAGCTGAAGGTGAAACTGTTGCAACTTTCCACTTGCTTTTCTGGGTGTTTTGCATATGCTCTTCTTCTAAGTTTTCTAAGAGAATTGCCTGCTACTGCCCAAACTAAGCAGTATGTTTATAATTTGATTTAAATATTTTTGAAGTATTAGTATGTGATATATCTACAATAAAAATATTCAGTCATATGTAAGGTCATAATAGACACAAAAAAAAAAATCCCTATGGCTTCAGAATTCATTATTGTTCACTTTTTGACATAACGCAATTTCAATTAGTCCGTACTTTCACATATTGTGTGCATATATGACAACGCCAACAGTGCTTAAAAAATATATATACATATGTATTCTTGGAAAGAAGGAAAAATAGAACAACGCAAATGATGTAAAGCATTGTATAAAATGTTTGAGAAAGAAGCTAAAATGTAGGAAATAGTACAAGAACAATATGAACTCCTCATATATGAAACCACTCCAGAGGCTGAAAATATGTGAAGGAGGGAAAAAAAAAAGTACAAGGGAGTAGACAAGATAAATGAATCAATAAGACAAAATTCAGGATCAGAGCTGAAATAAGGCACTTTTTTAATGGGTTTTAGTTTGTCTGTGTTAATTTATTGCATTCTATAGCTACATGCTGCCTTCTGTAGAGAGGCTTCCTCTCCAAGCCACTTCTCCAAGTGGCTGAACGCCAGCCAGCTCTGCTCAGCTGGAGCTTCATGTACCATACTCAGGCTGGAGGAACCAGCAGTACTGCAGTACATCCATTATTTTAACCAATATTCTTAAAAATCACTTAATACAGTCATCACAACTATGTTTAGACTACAGCAGATGGAAGGACTATACCATGGTTGACATACATCTATATATATATATATATATGGATATGTCTGTGGATATAGATATACATTATTCTTTGTTCCTATGATTACCTGAGCAACAGCTTTCTCTTTCAATAGAGTGTCTTGAGGAATAAAATTTATCTAAGTGTTTGCAGGTGTGGCTGATCAAGAAGATATTTTGGTATAGGACTTAGTTTAAGACTGAGAATGACAAGTTCAGCCTCCTTTTAAAAGGCACAGATTAGAGATGCAGTGACACTGTAATCATGACAGTTATTCCTTGTTCAACATACCTCACCAATAGACAGGTAAAAATACTATCCTACAGATACAACTGCCAAGTTTTAACATTCCTGTCCTCTACAGACTGCATAGCTTCTAGGTATAGCACTATCTACCACATGCTGTTTTGATTTTATGTTGGTTAGTGAAGAGGGCTTATTTATACGGGTGAGTCTGTAAATGGGTTGAGTTTTGAAAGGCAAGGTAATCCCTCAAATTTGTAATAGACAATGTGGTAAAAATGCTACTGTATTTACTATAGAAAGCAGGACCACTTCTTACAGTATTATATAAAAGAAATCTCAGTTCTTTGTCAAAAGCTCTGCCTGAGCCCCTCTGCAATTAAAAAAAAAAAAAAAAGTTTCTACCATCACTATTTTTATGTGGATCTCCAGACAAAAGTTGTGGTATTGATAACTGCTATTGACTTACAAGACACTATAAAACTCCATAATAAAGTACTTTTAGTGAGAAAGATGGTTCTAATTTAGTATTTCTTGCATCATAGGACAGATCTAACTTATTTTAAACCTAAGTTAACTGCAATCAATTTTCTTGCAATTTCTCTTTATTGATGACAGAATTTCACTGAAATGTGTAAATCACCCTTGAAGAAATACTGTTCATACAGTACCAGAATATCACCATACATAGGAGATGAGAGACAAGATTCTCATCTTCTATTGTCATGTTAGGCCTTCATATTCTTCATTCAAAGCCAATGAAGTCACTTGGTGATGTCAACAGGCTTGACTTGAGCACTCTACAGAGAAGCTACATAAACAGGCATAGGATTGCCAACAAGTCCCAGATACTCTTTTTGAGTGAGTCATTTCTCATGCAAATGGAAGTCTGCTGGGTTCACTCCGAAATACCTGGTAGTCCTGTTTCCAACAACGCACACAGAGCCTCTCCCCGTGATACTGCCCCAAATCTCAGGGTTGTTTGCAAAAGAGTCTTTGCTATGGTGACACTTGCACAGTGAAGTGACAGTCTGAAGCTATGAACACCTCAGGACATCGCCATCCCTGCCCTCCGTATCTCCTGCTGAGCACATTTACTGGCAAGGTCTTGCTGAATATGTCTTCACAAGGAGCAATGCTGCTTTTGTTTCTGGTCAGGGCTGAAAGATGATCACTTAGGATCCAACACAGTTTCAGTCAGTCATTTGAACTCAGTGAGAAACAAATAAAGCCTGAGAGAATGCGTAAGGGATACACTCTGCTTTCACCTGCCTCCTCTCAATGCCTTTGATGACCACCGTTAAGCTTCTTGCTCTCCCTATTCAAATGCTGTGTTTTGTCTTCCTTTGATTCAGATAGGAGCTCCCTCAGTTAAAAACCACTGACTTGTAATACAGCTCCAGTGCATTAGCAACAAAAAAGACAGGACAGTATTTATACAGTTCTTAGTTTCACTTAGTTCACACAGTTTTCTTAGGTTCACTAATTTATCATAATTAGTGAGTTTAGCATTTGAAAAATGAGAAAAAAATACATTTTTGTAGAAGAAAAAATTACCACCGGAGCTATCACAGAAAAAGATAATAATGAGAGAGAGAAGAAGAGACAGAGAAGGAGAAAAGAGAACATTTGTTGAGTTACAAGTATTCCGGATATATAAAAGAAAAATAATTTTATCAAAGATGCTGCAGCCCAATGAAAAATTAAGAGGAAAAACAGTAATAACAGAACTTACTACAGCTATAATATTCAAGCGTGAATCAGTATTTTATCTGAGAGCTTTCCAAGAAGACAGGTTTTTAACCTTGCAGCCTTCACCAGCAATAACAGATTTCCAAAATGGCAAGTGTATCCTCCTAACATAGCCCCTCTGGCCACAATAGATCTTTGCAGCTTCCAAAGCCCAGTTACTTCTACCAACACCTAGACTAAAAATGCATTAATTTGAAAGTAGTTCTATTAAATACTATGCATTAAATAGTATATCACGTGACACACCTGGGTCACTTGTCAGCCAGGTACACAACCATGGTCCCATACCCTGTGGCTTCTGCACTGCAGAACCCAAGGCTCATCTATCCCACAGCTCTTGTAGGTGGTACAAGCTTCTCAAGAGAAAGGCAGGAGGAAATGCATTATGTTCAGAAAGACCCAGCATAAAGAATGTTCCTTTTTAATACATTTATCTTTTTCGTGCGAGTCAAACTACTTTGTTTTTGCCTGATCAAGGCTTCTGACCATCAAGATTTACAACCCATCAATAAAACTTCAAATTTTCCAAATTTCATGATAAAATGCTTAGGGATGTTTTACGTAATTGTCTTGTCCTGTCGATAGAAATCACTTTGCAAGCTCCTTCACTGTTTGGGGTAAGGCGCAGGTTGGTGGGATGAAGCTGATCAGCCAGAACCAAGCAACACAGCTGACCAGGTCAAATAGTCTCAACAGATCATTAAAGAAAAGTACCTCCAGATGATTCTCTCTTTCCTGATGCTGTCTTATCTAGACACAAGGGCTGTAAGTATGCCCATTACATATGGGAGGGGCAAACTACTGTTCTGCAAATTAGTAAAAGTGTTAAGCTAAATGAGAGTGCACACAGAAACAGATATTACCAATATATTTACAGGAGCCATGTGTTAAATGAATAATCTGATTGCCTATTTCTATTCTATTCCTCTGGAATGAGAATAAATAACCTTTTGATATATGAAAAAAATGCATAGGGCTGGAGTTCTATTCAGAAAATGGAAAATAAAATAACAACTACTACAGTTTTTACTTTATATGGTAGATACGAAAAAACAGTAGTTCGGTCCAACACTAAATGCAGTTTGGTACCCTATATTTGTCCCTCCCCATAAACTGTTTCTTCTACTGAGATCATGTTTTCGAAGCCACAGCTACACCTCCCACAGCTACCTATAACAGGGAATTGGAGTATTTTTTATTCTTTTCTGGTCTTCAGCTTCCCATCCATAGCTCAGGTTTTCCCTTCAACTTATGAAAAAGGGTTATGGACTGAATCATATAACATTTCTGTTTGATAATCCGAGATATGAAGAAGCAGGCATTGTGTGCGTGAGTGTGTGTGTGACGCCCGGATTATCTCATTTTTTTCTGGCTGCAGAATCACAGCTATGATATACAGGCAAGTTACAGCCTGAGGAATGTTCTGAGTGTTTGACCAAAAGCCTGGGGCAAAGATCTTCACCTCACACCCACAGAGGGATAAATAGTTCATCTGCGCTCAGGCTCGTGGACATCTACTGGCATGTTTGTGGAGATAAGTAAATCATTTTTAGTGTAAGACTGACTGCTGGCTACCTTCCACACTCTAAGCGAAGGGGCCAGAATTAGATGTCCCAGAGATTTTAACCCTTGTACTACTTGTGCTGTTTTAGAGTCCTCCCTCCTTTTATTAAGCGCACAGTGTAGTGTCTCCACATTAAGACTGTCTAGACAGAAGAAAAAAAGTGTAAAACCTTAAAGGCTTTAAAATCAGGAGGAGAAGATACAGCTTTCCTCCCATTAAGATGTTCAGCTGTCATAGTTTTTCAGTCAATCTCATGGATCTCCGGTGCTTGAACACAATATCTGAACAGGTGTAAGGATGGCAGGGCAGATGCCCACCCCTACTTGTGAGTGGCTATGTTAGCGATCTCTCACTTCAGAAACCAGTGCTTATAGAAATCTGCAAGAGCAATAAGACTCACAGGGAAAAGGTGAAAATGACCCCTGAGGCGCAAAAGGAAGGAAGAGAATTTTAGAAATGAAGAACAGTGCTCAGAAGTTCATCATACACCCAAAGGGTTAGACTGGTTGGGAAAGTTCAGCTTTTGGTGTTTTTCAGCTGTAGGTGAGGTTGAACATGGAGGCTACAGAAGCAAATGAGCTAAAGTAGGCAAGAGCAATAAAGGCAACTTACCAACTGCTCTTCCCCAGAAGCTGAATGGGGGAGGCAACCAACAGCTGCGCTGCAGGCTCCTGGCACAGCCATTTTCCCCGCTGGGGAGCTGAGGGAAAGGAGAGGTGGTAGGAGCAGGTAACACATACCCTTCTCAGGAGAGAAGAGGAACAGAGAGTAAAAATCCAACACAGCTTTGCTCTTTCCCCCTGCTTCTCTCTCTAATAAAAAGGCCCCCACTCCTTTCTCCTCCCTTGCTGTCCTCTTCATTCTTGTAATCCCACTGGCAAAAGTGGTGGAGATGGCAAAAGACTGGAGATACCAGAGAAGTCCAGCTATGACCAACAGCCTGGTGCTCCAAGCCTCAAAAATCAGGCAGTAGAGTTCCCTTTGCTGCCTGAATCAGACACAGACTAGCAAACTTTTTCACATGCAGGTGTACTCTCAGTGTCCATAGAAAATTATTTGGACTGAATGCTACTGTTACAATTCACTTGCATCCTAGGAAAATCAGTTCTGCCAAACAAGAGCAACAACTAACACAGTCTTCTAGCTAATGTTAGCAAAAATGTCTGGGAATGATTTATATTTAGTTGATTAGCACCATAAGAAGCAGGAACAGAAATATTAATGTCATTTGCTGACCTTTACTCAAACCAGGAGATATCTCAGTGCTTGCCTACTTGAGTGTGCACACTTTGCTCAATTAATTAAACTTCTGTTGAGCAACAAATAAGGACAATCTTACAGATTATTTGCCCTGAAGTGTTCTATGCAAACAGTTTATTATGGTTCAGCCAAAAAAACTGTGTAACTTCTGCTTTGATTTCCTTAGCAGCCTTCCTACAGTCCAACTTGGCTGTACCCAGCTCTTGCAGTTTCCAGCAGCTTCCCAGGAGACACTCAGCACCGCCACAGCTCAGCCTGCCTCTGCCGTCCGGGCAGGGAGGAAGGCTCCATGAGGACCTGTGACCCCCACAGTCTGTCATCCAGGCACGGAGCTTTCAGGTCCAAAACTGTGTTAGTGCCAGGGGGCGACAGCCAGAGCAGCAGTGACTGCAACAATTTATACCTTTTTGTCTGCAACCTAGATCTTAAAAACCAGTAAACCATAACAGTCCCCTGATGATTGATTTCTCTCTTGGCTTAAGTGAAATAAGCTCTGTAACTTTTAGACTAACAGTGTAATGAAATAATAGTTAGCTCATCATAACTTAGTACTTCACTTTTCACATACATAATTTTCAAATGCTAATTCATGTCTGATCTTCTGATCAGACGCTACAAAATCTGTCCAAGTTAATCGGACTTCCCTATTTTCAGCTTAAATAAGGGGAGTGTCAAAGTGAAATGTTACATGGAGGGCAGGGGGGAGGAACTTGGCAGCTGGTACTGATTAACCATTAATGGGATGGATTTGGTTATAGGCTCTGTATAAATTAAATGCAGTCCATAGCAGGAGAGGATTTAAAAAAAAAAAAACGAGAGAGAAAAAAGTGTTTGAAGGAGGAAAAAAAAAAAAAAGGAAGATGAAGATATTAGCATAGGATGCTAATTCTAAAAAGTAAGACAGGGTAAATTATCCTTTCCATGGGATGCTTTGGTTCACCTCTGGAAACTTAGGCACCACCCTAGGAGTTACTTTTTGAGCCAGTATAAAAAAAGAAGAAAAAAAAAAAATCTGCACTGAGTTAAGCTAAATGTGTGAGCTGTTCTGCATCTGGGAAGGCTCCTGCCAATGTAAAGAGAGCAGATTTGCTGAGTTGGTGGTGCTGCTGGCACAAGAGGCTGAGTTACAAGAATGGGCCGCCCCTAACTTCGTTAGAGGGAGCGTCCTAGTTCAAGCGAGGATTCCTTCCACTCCAGCTGCCTGCGGGCTCAGAGTGGGAGCTGGAATCCAGTGAGGCTTCTGTCTCCCTCTCCGTTTGTCCAGGCGGGAGAGCCGGGCAGAAGGCACCGCCCGGGGCGCTGCGGGGAGCGGGCGCCGCGGCTGCGCGGGGCTCCGCAGCGGAGGAGAAGCGGAGCGCCAGGCCGAGGTTTATTGCCAAATCAGCACAAGGTGGCAGCATTTTAGCACAGTTCTGCTGAACCTGGGCGGGACGTGACTTGCTAGCTCCAAACTCTCCGGTGAACATTGGATGAAGGGGGCGGGGGTCTAGTGGAGGTGTGATCCGGGGCGAACAGTAAGGATCCATAAAGCACCGCCTCTAGCTTAACAGACCTCGCACGCTGCTGGGAGCTTGTGGGGAGGTGACTACAAAGTGTGCTGAACTGTTGCATGAAAACAGACCAGGAAAATCTGTATTTGTCTTAACATGACAACATTGCAGAGCCTAAGAAGAAAGTTGCTCTTTCTGACATTAAAACGTGATCCCTGCTAGGTCTCTGCTTTCAAACTTCGCTTCCATGTGAAAAGAAGGTTGAAACCGTGGTTTCATGTCCCGGTGTGGTGTAACTGGCAAAAATCAGTGCTGAGCAGGTTAGCTCTCTACTTTGTGCAAGGCGGTGCAGAGCAGTGCTGCTTTGTAGATTCCATGTTGTGCAGGGCGAGTGCTTAAAGTCTGAGTTAACCACAGGATTGGACTGCTGGTAGATTACCTAAGCTACCTCTGTGCTGAGTCAGTGGCATATATATGGGGAAATATCCTGTATCTGTTGGAAAACTCTTTAAAAAAAAAAAAAAAATGTAAATCCAGCATCTTGCCTGATAACATTTGCCAGTAGTTAAAACCTTGTCATTATCAAAAATCATGTAGTTTTCTATATAAGCTTTCCTAATAACATTCAGCTACTGATTCCTACTGTATGTTTCACAAGATTGAAAAGCTCTTTATGGTGCATTATAGGTACTTTCATGGGGGTGAAGTCATTAATTCATTTTTTAAATTAAATGAAGCAGACTGAGCACTTTAAATCTATCAGAAAAAAAAATGTATGTTCTTAGTTACTTTGCAGCTATTTTCTGTGTACTTTCCAATTTTTCACCATGTTGTTAGATTGGTGGCCACCCAGAGTGAACACGTTGTTCTGTTATTGATCTCAACAGCACCACACAGAGGTAAAATGTCACCTCCCTGCTGCTTCTCATTACTCCCAGCTTTGTACAGTCAAGGAACTCTGCCCCAGTAGCCCCTGACACAGACATCTCACACCTCAGCACAATTTAACAACATTAAATTGAATGCCTGTGCTACGTTCCTTCATGAGACAAGTAGCATTTCTCTTTCTGGGCTACCTTTTTTCTTTTTTTTTTTTTTTTTTTTTTTTTTTTTTCTTCATTATTCTGGTAGCATAGAAAAGCTATGTTTGCTGAGGAAAGCTCTCACTGGGGCCCTGTGTGGTGAGACATTGATAATCCTGTGGGATTTGAAAGGAAAACAATGTGAGAATGAAAACTAGTGTACAACTCAATATTTTTGGCATTAAGTTAGGCTTCCATAGTAATAATATTAGCTCTCTTTTCTCTTTGGCAGCAGAGTGCTTTTAGGGAAGACTCCACTACTTCTGAGTCTTTTACATTATATTAAAGATAACAATTACTTTCTTAAGTTGAGAAGTCATGGTAGTCCATCTGCTCCTGTCAAAGTCCAGTCCTTTTCCATTGGATACAATAAGTAAACCCCCAAGGGTATGAGACAGCAGCAAACAGAGTTAGAAAAGTATCAGTTTCTGCTCCTGACCTGTTTTTGCAGATGCTGTACTGGAGGATCACTCAACCACATGCTTTATCATCCAATCAGACCTGGCAAAAATATGCTAGCCTCGGGCTAAGAAGGGAACTTCTCTTCTGCCTCACTTCAAAGATGTGTTTCAGAGGGGAAAGATATTGAGTAGCCTCTCTAACCTTGAATGTCTTTAAGCAGGAAGCAAAAGGAAAAATAATAGCAAAGAAATGAGTAAGTGAGACACAAGGAGGAAGCGCAGAGGGAGCAAAAGCTTCCTCTCCCCAGTGTTCAGGATTTAGCTAGAAAGAAGGGGATATAAGAATGACGTAATCCCTCTCCCTGGGCTAGGCCAGTGTGGACTATATGGATAGGGATAAGAGTTTCCTGGTGGATCTAGGATTCAATCAGATGGTGAGAACACTATCTATAATCATGATCATAATGGTCATCATGAATGACTTTTGGGGAGAGAGTCTCCCGACAGCACTGGTAGACTTGTTCTGTGAGTACTAACCAACTGAAAAACAATGGTAAAGATAGCAGTAACTGTTAACAGTTGCTTCCCATTTTTAGTTCATTGCAGTGGATCTGAACCATGAGCACTGTATCACGATGCTGTTAATTAAATGCCCCATTCAGAGTAATATATCACCTTCAGTTCTGGCTGAGGTTTTTACATCTTATATAAAAGGCTGAATTGACCTCTCGTTCTGTAGATCTTTCAGGATTGGTTTATGAGAAATAAAAAGGCCAAATTTCTCAAGATCAAATGAAAAGTTTGCTGAGAAAGTCAACAACTACTTTATA
This sequence comes from Chauna torquata, assembly GCA_013399475.1. Taxonomy (NCBI): domain Eukaryota; kingdom Metazoa; phylum Chordata; class Aves; order Anseriformes; family Anhimidae; genus Chauna; species Chauna torquata. Next base: position 88,416 of record VXAL01002500.1, read on the forward strand.
AGTTATTCTTTGGCTAACATCCCGCTGCTGATTTATACTGTAGTTCCCAGGTAGTCAATAGAAAGGCTGGAACATTTCTAGATGTATTTTCCCCTTGAGGAAGGCATAATTGAAATTTGTATTGAAGTTGATTGGATGCTTCAGCTAATACTAGACTCCCATATGGTGTCCAGTAAGAGATGATCTGTTTTGAAAGAAATGATCTGTTTTAAAGACGTTAAAGAAGACCCTAAAGAAGAAAAGAGAGGAAGAAAACAAAGTGACTTGTCCAAGATCATACGAAAGTCCATAGTAGATCCAGGACTATGCTGTACATCTCAGATGCTTTGCAATTTTACCATACTTTATTGTCCTTGGAAAGCTGTTCAGCTTTGAGAAACTCTTTGTCCTGCTGCAGAAACATTTATTTTCCCAGCTCAGTGGCAGCAATAGAGCTAGAAGTGCTGAGCTCTGTGATGTCCTGGTGACCACAGCAACAGGAGGAGAACAAGGACCAGAAGGAAAAGAAGTAACAGCTGTTATTCGTGCTTTTGCTTCATCCCAGCTCTGCAATTTGCTCTTATTTCACTCAAAGATCTCTGGTTGACTTTCATCGGTTTTTATTAGATGTACATGATCTGTGTAGCCATACCAATATTAGTCATTCATTTTGCTTTCTTGAAATATGTTATTGCAAATACTTTGTTTTCCCTTTTCAGTCATCTGTGACCTGTGCTACAACCACATTTACATGTGATGATTGACCAGTCCCACGCTCCTCTCACTGCCTCACCTTTGTACTTTAATGAATGGCTTGTCTCAGCTGTAGTTGCCCTTCACAGTCCTGTGCCACTTTCCATTCACACCAATAAGTTTTCTCCTGACTCTGATCAGGCACTGTTGTGAAATTTAAATATCTTTCCAGACAGAACTCTGTTCTTTCTCCTGTGATTAGCCTCAAGATTTGGAAAGAAGTCAAATATGCCTGTAAGATGCTAGATTCTTATCGTTAGGGTCTCCTTTAAAGCTCTGTTATATACTTCTTAATCTATAAGGAAAAGAATCTTGATTTTCTGTGATAATTGGATAACAGTCCAATTTATATTACTGGTTAACTATCATCTTGGTCTATCTTGCAGATCTGATTGTGAGATGTGTGTGTCTGCAACTGTCTCATTCCATGAACATACAGCACCTTGCACAGCTGAGCCATATGCTGTAACCACAGTTCTTGTACGACAGTGGTATGCAAGGAAAAACATGAAATAGTTCTCTGGAAATTCCTTGCTCTATCTTCCTGTGCAACTTTAGGCATTCACAAAATTACAGTAGTGCCTGCATATTGAGAGGATCAAATGTTGTACCCCCAAAAGCTCCATTCTTAGTGACAACAACTAAGAACACCCTGCCCCACATGACCTTCTTTCATGGTAAGAAATTTCATAAGTAGGTGCTTTCATAAGTAGTCCCCAACAAGATGGATAAATCTAAATTTCTCCATCCAAGCTAATCATTGAGAGTGGCTGTCCCAGTATCTGCGGCATCTCATATTAGTATGTGAGTCAAGCAGTCAGCTCCTGAACGTGGTTGACGGCTATGATGAATTCTAGCTGGAAGGAGGCATTCCTCCTGCAGTCCCAGTAATTGCCTGTGTCTCTGAGAAGGTGGGGGGTTAGGGTACAATCCTGTTTTCAGAATAGCTTGTGGTATGTTATTCCCAAATGAAATTGTTAATAATCTCAAGTTGTCTTGTCATATACCCTGAAGCTCAACATGGGTTTTAAAACCTGTCTGTGTAAACATTTGGGCAGTTTGCAATGCAGCTCTTACAATAGACCCTGAATATCTAGCCTAACGTTATGAGCACTGAAAGGTGACACATCGCTGAACAGCTGAGCTCTAACAAAGTATTTTTGAGGATATCACCTGTAAAGTACATAACTGGTCAAGACGGAGTAGCAATGTAGATCTAGACAAAATACAGGAACATTTCAGCTTTTCAGCAGAGCTAGCTTAGGAGTGCATTTGTGCAGTTCTGCTAGCTTCTGTACACTTCTAAGCTTATTGAGAGCTATCTGTGCATGACATAGCTCTGCAGGAACAGTCTTAATATATGTTTGCTTCCATTCTACATCTGTAAAATGTACTATCTATGCTTCCCAGACTTATGCAGATAGCAAGGGCTGACAATAGTGGAGAACAGATTTTGAAGAGGGAGTGCTGTCTGGCCGGATGGCAACAGAGGCCCTACATGTACCTTGACAGGGAATTAAATTGGAGCACAGTAAAATTCAGCCTCCCTCTGGAGAGGTAAAGTGCTTGGAAATGACATTTGTGCTCACTGGTTACCTTAGAAGAACTTGGAAACCACATGTGATGGAGAAGCTGTCTGCCTTCCGGGTTCTGGAAACTAGTTGCAGCCATTAATTCTTTACATGCTGCATAATTTAAACCTGATTAAGTCAGCCTGGAAGTTTATTCCAACATCGTGAATTTTTCCAAATAAGTGCATCAGCAATGTAGGTTTAAAAGCATGTCTGAACAGTGATAGTGACAGTTATAAAAATGGATCTGAAAGAGGAGACAAAGTCTTCTGTGAAGACCTCTCCCTTGTTCACAGAAGTACACATGGGGCAGATGTGAGACAGAGAAAACGAGTATCAGTGAAAGGAAGTTTAATTGGCAATAGCAGATGTTTTTTGTGTATCAGGGTGTGAATGCCTTAATTTTCAAAGACAGCTGTGGCCTTCTCCCACTCTGGGAATGAATAATAAATAAGAAGAAGAAGGTGAAAAGAAAAACGTCCACAGCTTTCCCATTCTTCCATCTCAGGAAAAATACCCTAACATAATTTGTTGAAGATGAGCTTCAGGTGTACCAGTGGGTTTTGCCCTCTGTTTTTTGGGGACTTTTTAGAAAAGCTTTTCCAGTTCATCCAAGAATGGCCCTATGCTATCTGTTGAACCTTCCTGGTAATTGATAATCCCCTGATTCTTTGTCGATACTGTGTCCATTTGAGTGTCCATCTGTCTAGCTCAGAAAGGCATAGATGTATTTGTCACAGTGGTTGGAAGGATCTACATTCATGCACATTCATTAACAACTGATAGTAAACCTTTTTTCCCTCACTTGTCTGTTCAAGTGGTGCACATCACACTCAAAATCCCAAACTGTCCCACACCAGCTTCTTCCACACAAAGAGCAATTTCACTTGCAAGATGTAATGCAAAAACAAATAGAACATCTCTGTCTCATCTCATATTTCTAATATATTCCATTTTCATTACAAGAACGGTAGCACAAAAGTGGCAATTCCTGCTATTTGCCAAACTAATCCACCCTGTTTATGTATACAGTTTACTAATGTTCCTGTGAGTAATAGCTTTACTTTTTCAAAGATCAGCTAGGAAGTGATAATTGAAAAGCAGTAACTTTTTATGGATCCTTGCCAGAAGGAATATATACACTAATAATGCAGGTTTTTTTTTTTAGGTGACTGTTCCTTCAAACAGCAATTTCCTTAATCAAAGCATGGTGTACATTAAACACTGCAAAAATTGCTTAGTGAAAAAGATACAGCATTTTCGAGAGCTCCATCACAAAAACATTTTTGATCTTCTCTTTAATCATAAACAGCTTGAATGCAGCAGGAAACCTGCGGCACTCTATTTCTTGTTTAAAAATGTATGAACAGTTTGATTAATGGTTTCATCTGCCAGATGAGTTGAGAAGAGGATTTTCCTGGGATTGTACCAAGAGCAGAAGATTGTTGGAATTCTTCAGGAGAGGACTGAGTTGTTCTACGTATATTTTCTTAATTAAAAGAGCACTGCAATCACTGCCATTAAAGCAATTTGCATTGTATCTGTTTTGTTTCAGAAGAAGATAGACAAGTTTTACTCCTGCTGTCTCACAGTTTCAGATTTTCCCAGGGCTTTCTAATGGGCTTTCTCCAGTGGGCATTCCTAAATTGTCCCTTTGAGGCATTTCTCAAGATCAGCTTTTTTTCTGAACAGACAGCACATCTGGAAGCAAGTCCCAGTTGGGGCACTCCAGGGCATCATCTGGAAGAGAAGGGTCCCTGGGTGCCTAAGTGTTTAATGGGGTGTTGATATGCCACTAGACATATCTGGACCAGCGTTGGGCTCCCACGGCTCTCCTTGGGCTACCTGCAGCAGCTCTGTGAGCACTGATCTGGATAAAGGGTTGGTGGATACACAACTAAGCTGGGCTCCCAGCTGTTCCTGACATCGTTTCATAGAGGCAGTGTCAGAAGAGATAAGACTTGCCCACAAGTCCCTGTTTATGACTCAGTGGGGGTCACCTCCAACTGGGCTGGATTCATGGCTTTCCTAAAGTCTGGGCAGCGACAGTGGCCCTGGCAGTGACCCCTGCCCAGGCGTATCCCAGCTGGTGTGAAGGGTGCTCATTCGGGGCTGGCATGAATGTGTAAGAAATCACCAGGTAGCTACAGCAAAACAAGCTTTGGTTTGTGTAAGGCGAGACAAAGGTGCTGCATAACCGACACACCATGGGCTGCTGAAAAATGCCAGGCTCTAGTTCTGAGCAAGCAAGAACTGGGCAGCTTTCACTTTTCTAGGGGGTAAACTAGGCACTCCAAAAGTGCGGCAATGAAGGCCAGACTGATATCTGTATCATATTCCTTTGTTATTAATTACTTGCTTTTTATATTAATTAAAAGTGTGATGGATATACTGCACTATAAATGCATTTCATAATATTCCTGTCCTAAAGAATATACAATGTAATTGTAATCTTGACTAGATCATCAAAGTGGATCATCATGCCTTATCTGAAAAAAATAATCTTTGTCCATATTTTACTCATATCTCTCCTTCACCTTATTCCTGGATAAAGAAACATTTGTTTTGTTTGTTTGTAAGTATTGGAGTTGAGCCTCTATGCAAAAATAACTGGGAATTCTCGAGAAACAAGAGGATACAAGAGCTAGAATTGCTAACTCAAATATTCTTAGTGCAAATATTAAACTACAATTCTCCAGTGAATTCTCTGATTTTGTTAACTGCAGAAAACAGATGCATGAACAGATACAGTACCCAGATAATCCTTTTATTAGGGTGTAGAAAATATCTTACTTTTTGTTTCAGATTTTTTTTCTGTCTCATTACTATGAGTTGTGCCCCATAAGAACCCTATTTAACATCCCTAAATCTGTTTTTTTTTTTTTTCAAATCCAATGCCATAATATGTATTTTACATACTATTTAGTTAATTTGCTAACAATTAGTCAACTTGACTTAAAAATCAGAAACACTTGGAATGTCTGGCTGTGATATATTTGTTTGGAGCCTTTTCAGATTTTCAAATCACTGAACTTTTAAAACAGCCTTGGAGAATTAAACATGTTTCTCAAGCATTATCTTTCTCTGTTTCACTCACACACACGGATACACACACTCAAATAATGCACATTCTTACTCTTTCTCTTTACAGATCCATTTTTTATGTCCTGTTCTTCCGTTCTTTCATGATTACTAGTGATCTTACTGAAATGAAAGTTTATCACTGTGTAAATAGGTCAATTCATTCGTATCCACAGCCTTGTGCTGGAGAGCAAAAGCCTTACCATCAGTACTCTACAACAAAAAAAATGTGACATTTTCAGGAATTACACATATGAGGAAATATGCAGCAGAGTGGCCCCATCAGCAAATTGGAAAGAGATTGAGTCGTAAGTCATAGTCTCCCTCCAAGTTTCCCTTACACTCAGCACGTTCGGATGCAGCACGTATTTCCCAGGTCTCAGCCAACACTTTGTAGAAAAACTGTATGCCTGGAATGAACAGATTACTTCAATTCCGGACCCCCTGCACAAGGGACAGGGCATCTGTCCTCAAAATTTTACCTTTAGCCAATTGCTCACGTGTTTGTAAGATACCAGTGCCCTTCATGGACGCCCAGAATCTCTCTCTCAGGTTTCCCTCAGTAAAAATAAAGGATTCAGTTTGTTATCTTTAGCAAAATTATCTGCCTGTGCACAAAGCTATGTGTCAGGGACTGCTGCTCTGGAAGAGACAGAACTTTAGATACATAATTTATGAAGGACTTTTGGCACAGAGATTATAAATATTTAGTGCTTTGGGTGCACACTGTATATTATGTGACCCGCATCCACATGAGGCAAAGCAGCCCAGCCCTTGGACTACAGTGGCTCAACATTTCAGCATCTTCTGTGCTTGAACTACTGTTGGAAAGACTTTATGCGATTTGCACCACTTTCTCAACCTGATTCTCTAAACTGTTAGGTGTTTAATATATTAGTAATAGTAGTAGTAGTAGTAGTATTTATTTATGGCTATTATTATTAAACACTTGAGACCCAGGAATGAGAATAGTCACTAATCAGTAGATAGTATCATCTCTATGGAATAGATAATCCAGGATTGCAAAGTACTCTTATGTGTCATTTTATTTTTTTGTTTATACTCTATAAAGCTGAATCTGTCTGATGGAGTTAATTACCGCACTCTCCTCTGTGACAGCTTTCTCATCTGTATCTTGCTGCTCTGATGCAGGTGAACTCAGAAATCCAAGCAATGAGCTGAAACACCCTGATTCACAAGCTGCTGGTGCTAAAATATGGAAATGTGTTCTGGCACACATTCAGGTTATTACAGCAAACAGGACAATGGCCGCTGCTGCAGGAGAGAGAGCTGGAAGCTAGTTTTCTGAAAGATGTAATACTTTAAAATCACCCTTTTATACCACAAGTTCAAACACCTCGAGGAACATCACATGCTGCAGCAAGAATGAATGCACTGGTAGATATCAGGGTGCCTTGCCACAGAAGCACCCCGCATCTTCCTTCCACACATCAGCATGTGGCAAAGCAGAAAGAGGCCAGCTGGTTCTTTATGATGGTGATGCTTTAACCTGACTGGCTGATGTAGAAGAAAAGCAAAAGTAGCAAAGGGGATCCAGTGGAAGAGCGATCAAAGCTTTGCATGGCTTTGATCGGCTGCCTGCTGCCAGCCTTCCGAGTATCAGTTTGAACCTTTCACGCTTCCACTTTCCCAAAAGGCCTCAGTAAATGCATTAGTTACAATTTTATGCAACTCACACAAGGATCATCCAAGTCCTGTACATGCATGAATTTTATATATCCTGATAGCTCTGCAAATAACTTATCATTCTCCATGGAAAAGTCTGGCGTGTGGTAACACTGTTAGGTAAAAAATAAACAATTTGTTGACAAAATATGAAGACACTATGCAGTGCTTTGTACTCTTAAGGGAATTTCATTTTCAGGAGAAAGTCACTGATCATTTTCAAAGCTGACAATGCCAAAGCTGTGCTGTTGTTTTTTAAACATAATGCAGGTGTAGTACTGCGTTCATAATTCACACTCCCACGGTAGCAGCCTTGCTAAAGCGATAGCATCCTTCTTTCACCGTCAGCATAAGTGACACAAGAAGTTTCACAACTTGTTTGGCAATCCTTTGGGCAATAGGGCTGCTGGAAACTAGTGAGTGGCCTGAGTCATTTATTTCTGTGCTTTTCCAATTTGCTTCTTTTTCAAAAGACAATGAAAGCAATAAAAACACAAACTACTTTACTGTAAATAAACAGTTCCTTGTGGTGCTTTGTTAAAATATTATTTTCAAAAGTCTTTGCCACTCTCCAAGAAATATTGTGCTGACTCCTTTGTGCCAGCAAGGCAGATGTCTCATGAAGAACATCAGGACTAAAATTTCAGTGCAAAATTCAGTGTAAATTTCATTTACATATTACTCCCTGAAATATTAATACAGGAGCTTTTCAGCAGAAACATTTCCCAGTGGCACTGTGAAATTTCACTTCTTAAGACCACCTTCTTTGTCACAGTGAGGTGTTGTAGTCACAGTGGTTTCCAAATGTGTAGTCACTTGTTTCCCATCTTAAACATGAGAGTCAGCTGTGACTACTGATTGGCAGTACTATAAAGTGAGGTTGGAAATGCTTCTAATTTCTTCTATGAATTTTATTTCTAAGATATCACCTGTAGATATTGCCTCACACACTGGAATATAATTCACTTCTTACCAGCATAAGGGAGGACTGAAGGCAAAGGCTCAACCTTGAGGAGGCTCCTAGTGATAGAAAATAATAATAATGATCTGATTAGGGCTTCTTCTTGGAAGATTTCAACACCTAGCTCTCCTGCAAGTGATTCTTGCATGCTTCTTGGGCATTTAGTTTTGAAAGCCATGTTCAGCTGCTTTTTTAGATTCAATTCTATCTCCCATGAAAATCAAATGAAACTCTTCCTATAAGAGTACTCTTTTAAGGTTCATTAAATATTGAAGGCGAAATACATAATCTTCATTTTAGAGACTTCGTACCAGTTTGCTAAAAAAGTTAGAGTCCTTTGGCTTGTACACATACTTATGTTTTCTTTAACATTTAAAATTGCTATGAAATAATGTTTAAAAACAGTACTTTATATGAACTACTGTTTTACATAAATGCCATTTCTAATAACTGAAATGTGAAATGTTCATATACTGTATCTATAATAATCCTTTGTAGGTTATCTTGAATGAAATTTGAATTATGATAATCCCATCATATAATGATAATATACAAGTTTTCATTCATGTTGTTATTCTAATAATAATATAAAACAGGGTGAAAAAACATATAGTGGAGGGCAGAGAATTATTACTATGCATTTTGTTTATAAATGTTTATAAATTTAACTTGAAAAGTTAAATTTTGAAATCACCAGAATGACACTAGTGTGTAAAACGCTGCATACTGATTTGATAAAGTCTGGGGTCTATACAGCTAATTCTTATTAATTTTGAATAGTTTCAGTAACCTAAATACTTATGCTTTAAATGTTTGCAGGACTACGTTCTTGGACTGGAACTCACAGGAGTTCTCTTTCCATGTAGATTACCCCCATGATCTTAAATGGCTTTGCTTCAGTTTGTGGTTTCAAACCAGCGTGCCCTCATGATGAATCTAAGTTAGGCTGTGTATCAGTGGATGTTTCTTATTTGACCCAGTAGTGGGAAGCATTTCCAAATGTTTTGCTGTTGTGGCAGTTTTAATTCAAGCTATGCCATAGAGATGATGTCAGTGACATCATCTTATGAAACTACAAGGTATATGGAACTGGTCTGCCTAGAAGTGACTGACAGCATGTGACCTTGGCATGGGGCTGCGTTTATGTTGTTGACTTACTGTAACGAATTCACTCTGGGTTTCTAAGAGATATGTTTGGCAATTAATACCTCTTAAATTGTTTCATGTCACTGCATTAATAAATTTCATCCTGGGCAGAAAGAAGTTAAATTTTCTGAGGTGCTACTGAATATATATGTACAAAAAGCAATATTTTGCTATTCCCTTTCAGGGAATTAAATCATTCAGAGACAGATTCTGTCTTTTCTGAGGATTATGTGACAGCTTTCTTTAGATCGCTAGAGCCTGGGTTAAATTCCATTGAGCCAAAACCTGCATGTTATCATGGCAATATATTTTTTCTGTCACTTAAATCCAAATATGAAATGCCTTCCAGACATTGCAAGCATTTGGACTCTTAATGTCAGTCCATTTTCAAGAATTACCTGAAAATAAATTACCTGAGAACACACAGACAGCTGCTGCTTCTGGTGTACATAACCAGCAGACATTAGCAAGCAGTTTCTAAAGGGAAACTGTTAATTCTGCCCTCTCACTCCAGGTAACCTCCCTGGCTGTAGAATTATATTGTTAGCATTGATTACTGCATCAACAACATGGCAATTTGCAGTAGATCAAACTGCCGCCAAAAATAGCATCCTGCTGTTCTCCATGGGAAGTACTTGGAAATTCTGCAACAGTGCTGCTATTGCTCCAGCAGCATGAGGACAAGAATGAGGAGAAAGAGGAGGACAAAGACGACTGCCTCCTCTGCTCTCCTCTTTCCCACAAGCAGTTCCACACTCTGCTCTTTTAGCTCACAAAATTTTTCAGAGAGGCGAAGAAGCAGTGGTGCATAACTCCATTGGTTTGGGTTGGTCCAAAAAAACATACTTGGCTGGAGCATAACCTAAAGACTTCTGTGACAAGACAGAAGTTTTCAGTGAAGTTTTGACTTAAAATCAGATTTTTTTTCGTCCTTTCTTCTGTTTTCCTGCATATGTTCATCAGTCTTTTACTGAAAGCCATATCTTTCGTTTTTTTATTTACAGAGAATCTATATTTTATTATTTATTTGCCACTATTTGATATCCTATCCTTTGACCATTTAAAAAGTTGTCCAGTAAATATCCACGATTTCTTTATGGCAAAATAGCCACATAGCCATATATAGCCATAAATAGTATAAGGTAAATGTAAAAATCAGGATAAATATATAAATCAAAGTAAATCTAATTATGATCTGCATGAGGGACAAAGGTCTTGCAGGATGTAGTGGCACTGCAGCTGCCATATATGCAGTAGGACATATGTGCTGCCATATATGAAGTAGGATGTACAGGACACCAGGCAGCGCTAACCAGCAAGAAGAGCCAGGGAGGTTTGCTCAGGCACATCGATGAGATACTTAAGTATCTCATCAATGGCCCCACTTCAGAAATTCTGTTCTATGTGAAGACCTAGATACTGAGACAGATTAAACTGTCTGAGTACACAAATAAGGTCCTGTGCTTCTTCCACTTTGTGTACTTAGGACTTACCTACGTACCACCACACACTGCCATGGGGAAGCAAAATCCATGCACGTAGGCAATGGGAAGATTGCAAAAGTATGTTTGGTCTGCTTTGCTCTCGTAGAGATAGGTGTGCTTAGTTATTTTCCTGAAGAGTAGGCATGCAGTGTTTATATGAAATGATGTTATTTAATATCCTCCAGATTAGATGTCAAACTACTTTCCTTTTTCATGTGTGTCAAAAAGCTGGAATACAAACAGAGCAAAGGGAGATGTTTTAATCTTAAGAAAACAACTTTCAAGTCTTTTTTATTAATCTCCTTTAAAAAAAAAATCAATAAAAATTTGCCAAGAAATCTTTTCCATTCAAAAGTATTTTACCACATATACCTGCTATAAAATATTGAAAAGCAACTGGGTTACCATGTAGGATTTCAGTTAAAACAGGTGAGCCTGAAAGTCTTTTTCTGTCAGTGCTAAACTGCCCTTGATAGGTCTGAAAATCTTTTTGACAATTTTATGATCTAACTTGAGGGATTCCTATGTTACACCTCATCTCACTAGCTAAAGAGGACTTGATAACAAAAAAAATCTTTTTCTCAGCTAAGTGATCATGTCTTTATTATATTTGTCATCTACAAGCAGAATGAACCCCCAACAGTAAATGATTGTGCTTCAGAGGACTCCATTTTACCAAACCAAAAGTAGTGAAAAGCTAAGTGAGTTGTGAGAAAGAATTTTAATTGGAAAAAAAAGGAGTGATAATTGGAGTTAGGTTAAAAAATGCTTTAATAAATGTCTAAAACCTCACACTGAGAGAAGGCTACAGCATTTAATAATTCAGCCTCATCTAGCAGGAGAGGAAAAATAGCAAAGGTTAAGAAGCACATTGGATGGTGAGAGTAATGAATGCAAAGTTATACAGAATCAGAGGAAATAGGTATAGGAAGAAATGGGTAGAAGGTCAAAGCCTACAGGATTTGTAGAACCAAGCAGGAATACAGGAGCCAGGAACAAGAGGAACCCTAACACCAGTTCTGGTCAGTTGCTGGACAAAAATGAAAGAAAGTCCATAAAGCAGATTAGACTGTGTTCATCGAATGTTCTTGATCTGTAGATGAGGGAAATTGTTATGTGATATAGCCCTCAACAACAACAACCAAGGATTAAAACAGAAGGCAATAGTGATAAACAATTTAAAATTAAGCATGCCTGAATACTTTCTGCTTACAAGTCTTTAAAGAGTAAGCCGAAGGGATGTGTGAACATCAATGCTGAGTTTTAATACTCTTGGATAACAGCAAATTTGAGTGATAGAAAAAAGGCGTTGTTAATATTTTAAAAGTATTTATAGGTTTATCATATTGGTATAATCCCAGACAAATAATGAATAGCTGATATAGTATTCTGTTAATACAGAATTAAGGAGAGGAACAAATGAAATTAGCTGTGATTTAAGGAAAAAAAATCTCAGACTACATTGATTTTTTTTTTTTCCCTGACATTCTAAGGCTTGGTTGAGAATGGTATGGTTGTTAATTTAATACAGGTAGTGTCTTTTTAGTGCTTTTCAAAAAGGTTTTGGTTTTGTTCCATACAGTGTTTTCACTGAAATGAAAAGACAAAGAATCAACATTGCATACATTAGTGCATACATTAGAAGGATTCAAAACTAGTTAACTGAGTTGGTGTCAGAATAATTGTAAACAGTTTTTGCTACCATTGAGCAGATGTGTTTCTGATAAGGACCCTCAGGGTTCATCTGTATTGAACATTTTTTTTGTCGGTGACCTTGAGGGAAATGTAAAAGGTAAAAAGTAAATAGCTAGAAGTTGAAGCCAGATGAATTCATACGGATTCCACTGGCCTAACATACGAACCTGCACCCAAACTTTAATGAGCCAAACTGGAATCATAAACTGATTTAGTTAATGATCAAAGACCTTTGCTATAACCAGTGCAAGCTAATTTTAATCAGTTTATCCCGACCTAAATCAGATAAAGAAACAAGATTACATGTCATTTTTCTTTGATCAAATTGATTAGAACTACTTTAGTTAGTCCAGTGCAAATTCTGGGTTAGACAAGCTTCAGCTTAGGTAGGTCACTTGCGAG